>VZZY01022704.1:6819-38614 GCA_013400335.1 Eurystomus gularis
CCCCCCCATTTCAGTGGCAATTAGGTCCCTAAAGGCCCTTGAGAGTCTGGCCCCAGAACTGAAGTGGATGGTGCTCGGAAAACAGGGTGAATGGTAAGACCAGAAGTAAAGTATTTAAGCAGTTGTTGACAAACTGCAATGGAGGACAGTAGTGTCCCCAAGGGAAACTGTCCTGTCACCAAGAAGGGGCAATGGACACAAACTGGAACACGGGAAGTTCCACCTAAACATCAGACCTTCACAAAGACAAAAAACATTTTGTGCTTTGGACAGCTTATGAGGGTATATATCAAATTTCAATGTATAATTCTTTGTTTTGCCCTGTAAGATATCAATTATATATTTAAGTAGTCATTAAATCCTGGTAAATATCCTCTATAGGTTAAATTCCACTAGATTCTGATACATAACTTCTACTAGAATAAAATTTGTAGCCAAAATTATAAACTAGAAGAGATCCTTTTATTATTTTTATAAGGCATTATTTTCTTCCTCTGTGACATGCCAAGTCGCCAAGAGGCAGCAACGCCCTGGCTAGGTACAGGCTAGCTGACTGGCTGTCACATGCACTGCCTGGTGAGCAGGCTACTGCCAAGCCAACCATTTGTTTCCTGTTAAAGAGCCAGTACGTTGGATTTTTTCACTAGCCATTAGTTTTCACAAATCTCCTGTGATCATATTTGTTTTTGAGGCTTCTGATCATTGATCAAATCTGATTGAGGCTTTTTTTTTCTTGCAGGTAGTAGGCAGAAAATAAGATTGTGTGAGCCTTGCATTTTAAGAAATCAGGCTGAAAAGGCACTTGTAGCTCCCAATGGAAAATGTTAAGGAAAATGCATCTCATGGCTGTTTCCATAACTGAAAGATTTGTCCCTGATACCTCAGGTAAAAAAGATACTAGCACAGAAAGTCAATTTTACAATTGCAGTCCACAGTTTCTTGCCATTTGGGCCTGAATTCTCCTTTCTTTTACACACTGTTGACTACAGCTGCTTTTAAAATGTTGAGTAAAATAACTCTGCTGATTCAAGAGAATTCAGCTGGGGGAAGCAGTGCTGGCTTGGGCTTGCCACACAAAGAACGACAGAGAGGCTTTGGATGTACAATAAGGTACCACGAGGGAGTTTACAGGGGAAGGAGTCACTATCAGTCCCTAGCAACAAAAATTGCTTTTTATATATGACTATACATGGGCCAAACCCCAGATCCAAATGTCCCCATTTCCAAATGTGATTCAAAATCTGCATCTGAATTTTTCAGCTTTGCCCTGACTTGATACTGAGCTGCTTTTTTGCCCCTACAAATGTATGTTGCAAAGAGGGCTGTTTCAGGTTTGTTCAGCAAGAGACTATAGCTAATTTTCACATACAGCAAACTTCCCAAATAAGGATCAGTAAAAGATACACACTCAGATCTATATATGTTATACTTGAAAGTGCCTACACATACTCTCGATGCTCATTATTTAACATAATAATGGCTTTTAAACCTCACTGGGGAGAGAGTCCAACAGAGGCTACAAAGATGATTAGGAGACTGGAACATCTTTCTTACGAAGAAAGGCTGAGAGACCTGGGTCTCTTTAGCCTGGAGAAGACTGAGAGGGGATCTGATGAATGCTTATCAGTATCTAAAGGGTGGGTGTCAAAAGGACAGGGCCAGTCTCTTTTTGGCCGTGCCTTGTGATAGAACAAGTGGCAACGGACACAAAGTGGAACACAGGAAGTTCCACCTAAACATCAGGAAAAATGTCTTTACTGTGGGAGTGGCAGAGCACTGGAACAGGCTGCCCAGAAAGGCTGTGGAGTCTCCTTCTCTGGAGATATTAAAAACGTGCCTGGATGCTGTGCAACCTGCCCTAGGTGAATCTGCTTTGGCAGGGGCTTTGGACTAGATGGTCTCCAGAGGTTGCTTCCAAACCCTACCATTCTGTGATGCTGTAATTAGATTAAAATAAGTTTATGCAGCCACTTTCACATATAGTGAGAATAAAAATATCTCCTCAAGTTATTTTCTCAAAGGTTCTTTTACACAGTAATTATTGAAGTCCAACTTTAGCAAGATGGCGACATGGTCTGAAGGAGCATGTGTTAGATAAGAATGGAGGAAGAGCTAAAACCTAACTTTGGTTCTGACACCCCCATCCCACATGGCTTTTCCTCCTTGCCTACAAAATAGGGTCGGGTTATATTAAATCAGCTATCTCACACAGCTGCTGTGGTTGTACATGGTGTGACTATTGAGTATCCCTATAGTGCATTAACGATATCAAATGCTGTCAAAAATTCTAAATAAGCACTCACACAAGACTGAGGAGACAAGTATTTCATAATGGACCCACTGCCCAACTCACACTATTGAAAGCATCTGTGCTTCATTCTGGACTGGTGTGTGTGCCATGCTTTTGTTTGCTGAAGCTATTTAAACAGCCACAGTTCTTAGGGCAGAGAATTTATGAATCATGTGTGGAAACAGCTGCCATATGAACATTTCAAAAGAAAAGTTATTTGTGGGTTTTACTCACCTGCAGACCCAGTGACATCATGTTAAATAACAGCTTCCAAAATGTGACTGCTGAAGCTCCTGTAAAAGATCCAGGAGCAATTTGTCATAAAGTTTTCAGCCAGGCAGTAACACTGCTAAAGATGGAAAGAGTAATTTTTACTGCTGGGCAGAAATAAACAACATAGGAAAATCCAATTTGCTTTCACAGCACTTCAGTCCCACTTGTCAGTGCGCTCCTCTTCCAGAGCAGCTCCAACACCAGCGCTCGCCTGCCGAGCACACGACCGCTGCCTTGTGAGACGTTAATGTTTATGAATAATCACAGGCATGCTTTTCAGGGTTGGGGTTTTTTTGACTTTGAGTGAACTTGTGTGATGATTTAGAGCAATATACTGCCCTTGAGATTACAGTGGGTGGGGGGCAATGCACTGGAGAGCAGTTTGAATCCCCGTGGAGGCAGAAGCAGGGCAGTTTGTATCTGCCTCTCGTCCTACAAAAACAGCCAGCAAGTCCTCTGGTGGGATTGTCAGAGAAGGAGCTGGCTCAGGCATCAGACAAATCCTGAACACACAGGCTACCTGAAAAAAGGGAGAACAGAAAGCCACGGGACTGGAAGAACACACAATAACCAAAAGTGAATAAATGACTGCTGACCCTCCCCATCTCTGCCTTCCTTTTCAAGCTGGTCTCAGAGTAAGATTGTACATCGGCTGTTTTCTTCAGGAGTCTTTATTCAGCACCACATATACAGTTTTAAACTCAGCTGAATAATCTTATAACTTCTTCACTGATTGGTTGTGTGCTAACATCCTTCCTAAATTAAAATACTTGGAATTAATATCTCTGGCCATCTTCTCTGTGATAATCTCTCAGCTTTTTGTGGGAAAAATACTAACCACTTTAAACACCTAGTGGTCAGTTCTGTTAGATGCAGAGCAGTTTACTTTTTGAGTACTGCAGCTGAGACCTCTCACTAAAATTATCTAATTCATGTTATTCCCAAAATCAAATTTAGGAGTATCCCTTCCTGCCTCTGGTCTTGGATATTGGATAAATATAAAAAACAGCTCCAAGATTTTCTCCCTCATATTGCAGTGCTTAAGCCTCTTGACAGGAAGGAAGAACAGTGGATGATTAATTTTAAAACAAAACATTCCTGCCAGCCCTCTGCAGCTAAATGGAAGTTGTGGTGACTGAGGCTTTTATGGAGAATATTTCAAAGTGAGATATATTTATCCCATGACAACACTCTATTACCATGACATTTTGTGGTATACCTTTAATAATGAGTAACCTTTGTATAATAGTTTTCATATGATGGAATTTGTTACATCAGTGAAACAAAGCTACTTTACTATTTCTAGAGCAGACACATTCCGATCTCTTGTTGTTTTTATTTTGTTGTTGTTTTTTTATATATATAATATGCTTTCTCTTCCTGTTCCTCATTCAGTCAGCAAAAATATCTATTGATTAACAATACAGTTAAATTTGCAGCTCACATGATTATCTGTATTATGCACGACATTAAAAAACAGTTACAGAACTTAAAGTAATGATTAGTAGTACTAGCTTTAGAAGGCTGATGACTTCCATGAGTTCTGATCTGTTGCATTGATTTAGTAGGCTTTTAAGGTTAAAGAGCCAGCATAAGATTGCATGATCCACATTTAACTTGATAAATATTTTTAGTTTCTTTACAGCAGCAGCTGGTTTTATTCTTCTAATCAAAGAAGTGTTTTGTAAAGCTATTCTGTGCTTTAGCCCATAACAAATGTTTACTTTGGAGTAGGAAAAAGTTCATCTGTGCTCACATACATAGTTACATTAAGCATGCTATCCTGCTGTATTGTGGGGGAATTACATGTGCAAATAGAAAATAAAAATGGAATGACAGAGGGGAAAAAGCAAACACTTTTTGTAGTGCCTTATCTTGCATACACATCTGAAAAAAACTAAAGACAAATGAGTGAAAAAGGGGTGTTAGTAATGATTCTTCAGAAATCCCAATGACTTTCCTCCAGCTAATGGCCAATGAGTACAACTGTGTCTCATGTGTGGACTTTAACCACAGGGAAGGCAGCAGTGCCAGTACTGTCAGGAGCCAGCGGGGCCACATGCACAGTTGCTGAAAGAACGACCACCCAAAGTGATGCATTTCAGTATTGAAGATGCACAGAGACCTGTATCAGTTGACCTCGGCCTGTGACCAGCAGTGTAAAGAGTCACTAACTCAGAAAGGTAACTTGGGCTCCGCTTTTCAATGGCTTTGTAAATCAGCATAAGCACCTTATAACGAATGCAAAACTTTCTTGGTAACCAAGTGCAACTGAGATGGGGTTGGGAAGCTGGGGAGGTCCTAGGAGAAAACGTCTAGCAGTAGGCAGAGTCCCAGCTGCTCTTTTTGTACAGTACTGCCTGAAATGCCACACGACAAACAAGCCAGACTGCTAGAAAACATCGCAGAGCTCAGCTGAAAAGTGTGTCGATGCACTTTCTGATTGCTTGGACCATCAAAATGGGGAGTCTCAGAATATGCCATCAGGAGTCTTGAAATGGAGGTGGAAAAACTGGGCAGAAGTCTCATTTGTACGGTGGCAGCAAGACAGTAAGAACATGCATTTTAACACCAACAAAAGCAGATCTTAAATTTCCCTGGACCTAGAAAGGTATTTTGTGTCACTGGGTGCTTCCAGGCTACTTTTTCACACTCTAAATAGGCATTCAGCTTTGGGTGTGGAGAAGAAATACTGCTTCACTTAAATAATGTTGCAGTTTATTGTGGTTTTTGGTCCTCAGAGGGTTTTAATTTGCTTGGATGTGACAGCTGTATTGCAGCTGCAGGCAGAATATTTTCTGTCTTTCTTTAGTGTCAACAGCAACATTTTTAGAAATTTCCTGTACTGCCTTGTTTGGCTCTTTTATTTCTTCCAGCTTTTATTTTATGCAATTAATCTTTGTATGCTGAGTGTTTACGTTTGTGTTTTTCCTGCCTCATTTTTGATCCTCGTGCTCTGTTTGGTGTTTCACTTGTGCAGTAACCACTACAGCAACATTTTCCGTTTTCCTCTTACAGATACAGAAAATTAGGGTCCAGAATTCGCCTATGATTAGCATTTGAATTGCATATTACAGTTTGGGTAATGAAGGGGGACCTGGCTCACTGCATTTTCAGATTATTCTTCTGCATCTTCAGTCCAATCACTTGAGTTACTCTAGCTATAAATCATAGTAGTGCATTATAGAATTAGATCTTGGATTTTTAATCCATTGTGAAGATGATCATTCCGGCCAGAATGATCTTTAATAGATTTTATTGAAACAAGATACACTTGTTTCAATTTATGCAAGTTGTTGATGTCAATTCAAACACAAAAATTTAATATTGACCAAGTTGTCAATACTCTTTTAAATAAAGTTATTGTCTTCTCTTCAAAACAAAACACACACCCCCTGTGGAAACAATAAGAGAGAAAGAAAGTACAGATAGACATATGAAAGCCAGTAAGTATTGATTTTTTATATATAAAACTAGATCCAGACTGTGTGTATATCTCTATAGCCCCACTGACTTTGTGGAGCTGTGCTGATTTAAGACAGTTAAGCTGCTGGCTCTAGCTATTTTATTCCTTCCTTTATTGCCTTGCCATGCCAGGCTTACAGAACAGACAGGAGAAATGAAGGCTTACAACACTTGAAAATGAGCTGAAATTTTGCAGTGCTGGTTAAGTGTTTAACTGCTTGTCAAGGTTAACAATGTGTTTAGTGTGCACACATGAGAGAAATCTTAAACAAGTGGATTTACAGAAACAAGCCCTTGCTAGATTGAGAGCATAAAGGTCTATAGCTACAAGTTGGAAGATAATTGCTTGAAAATATTGTTATAAAAATAAACCATAAACCTCCATGACCAGCTTCAGCTAATGTCATGGGAACAGGCTGCATGCCAAGAAACAGCAGGGAAGGTAAGAGCTAATGCTCACTCCTCTGCGTCCAGCAGCACTCCAGCACGGACTGTCCACTCCCAGCCCAGCTGTGAGCCAAAGTCAGGCTCATCTGGCCAGAAAATTGCATCATACAAATGGGAATAACAGAGAAGAGAAGAGAACCAGGCACCACAGCATCTAGACTCTACAGCATCTTAGAGGAAGGATTGTGCTAAATAGACTTTCCATCCTCAGTTCAGAAAGCTTGCTTCCTCTCTGTCATTTTTTTAACTTTTTTTTCTTCTTCTCTTCAGTGTCATATACAACTATCCCATGGCGTGACAGCTTGCACACAGCTTCATGTTACAGCCCCTGTAGTCTGCAATAATACCAGTCCATAAACTTTTATTGAAAAATCTGCCTCATTTGTCTATTCCTACAGAGCTGTTTAAAGGTGCAATTATCATTAGAAAGGTATAAATACACTTGAGTTGGCAAAGGCAGAGCTTGTACTGGCATTTTGGGCATCGAATGGGGAATACAAAACACATTAAAAACTGCAGTCTGGGCACAGCCTGTAGGAGCTTACCTCAGAGGGTATTGGTGGTAGGTTATGTCCCTTCAACCGGTGAAAGGGACAGTGCCAGAGCTTCTTTTCTTTTCCTACCATATTTTGGCCTTTCAAAATTACTCACCATCCATTTTCTCCTAGAAAGCAGTAAACAAGTGGGTAGCACAGTTTCTGTGTCTGCAGCCTTGAACTTCTCTTCTTAACCATGTTTTTGCCTGGAACACAATCTGAGATATATAATTAGCATTCAGCATGAATATTTTAGAGGAATTGTACTGCTCAAAATGACATATATATACATCAGAAACAATGTATTACCCTTACTGTAATCTTTGTTCAAGGTCCCTACAGAGGCAAATATTTTCAACACGGTTTTTTTTTCAAATAGAATAGAAAAAAAACCCGTGCTATAACGTTGCCCCTAACCGTGAGCTAAATATAATAATATTGTACTAAACCTGGATTCTAAAGTCCTTTTGGGAAATAATATCCTGCAAACACAAAAGCTAGAAATGAACCTGAAGCTGAGTTTCTTTTATGTTCATATGATATCAGGATGTGGGATTTTAAAGGAAAACATGAAATTACTATATATCTGTGAGACTCACCGACCCTACAAAGGCCTCATCCCTTTGCTCTGACAGTATAGAATACCTTTCAGGGCATATGCATTGTGTTTCTATCCACTTTAACTTACTTTGATGTTTACTGTCAAAGTGAGGCCCTTAGTTTAAATAACAATCTGCACATCCATCTTTTACAGTAATACAACATCACATTCCAGCCCTGAAGAATAAACATTGTTGAGGGGGCTCAAATTAAAAGGTAATGGAGAATATTGGCTGAGCCCTAAATGGCATGAGACCCAGTGATTTTTAATGGGAATCTATGGTTTTAGGAAGGAAAATGTTGGCTAAGGTTTTCCTGCAACTTGGCCATTTAATCCTGTTCAGAACGATTGACACACTGAGCTGACAGGTTAAGACTTCTAAAGCCATATGTTGAGAAAAATATCAACTCTTGCTAAGCCTGCTGCCTTGAACCTACAGTAGCAACATTAAATGCTTCAGGGAATGAAGCTTGCTGGCAGTTCTCTGATGCTGAGTCCCATGGTAGGTGGGATGAAGGAGATCAATCCAGTCTGACAGTGATTCAAAACTCAACTACATTTTGGAGGGCTTCAGTAAAATGATTTGATGGAAAAAGTCCTTTTGGCCGTGAGTGGTGGATTAATGGCCCAGTGAACACTGGAGACAGTAGCATGTATACCATTGACTAAGCTGCTTTACCAGAAGTCAGTAAGGAGCTCAGAGAATGAGCTTGTGGAAATGCAACTAGGTTTTTAGTGTACGTATTCTGTGCACATGTATTATGTTGCCTTCTCTGGGGTAGGCTAACTGGCATTAACAGTAAGAAATCACCTACATGTTAGAGACTCATACACAGGACAAGGAAGCCACTGGGACCCGGACATGCAAAGAAAAGAGTCTGTTTTCACCCTTCCTGCATTTCCTTTTTTGTAATAACCTGAAATATTTCATGGCAGCATAAAGGCAACAACAGAGAAAGGGAATCCTGGCAATGCTTATTTTTAAAGTGTCTTTCCTTCCCACACAGCGCCCTTTAAGACTGGCAAGTAAAAAGCTCTTGTCAGCCTTCCACTCCATTTATTTCTTTGGCTTCACAATGTGCTCTCCCTCCTCACATCCCTCTGCAGCCTGCTGCTGGCTCTTTGTTATCTAGAGACTCACTAGGATTCTAACATTTTACCGAAATTGCTTAGTGGAAAAATATCAGAACATTTCATTTCATCATCTTGAAGTCTTTTGCTTCTCTACAATTGAAGCACTTCAATTCAGCTGTAATATTTTGACTTTAGTAAAATAACAAAATACCCTAAACTGTAAGCAAGGAAGTCAATGCAAAAAGATTGAAGCTTTCTGTGGGTGTCTTTTTGAGGAATTTCTTCTCATGAGCAATTTAGACTTTTAATTCTGATTTTAAGCAAGAGGAATTTTTTTTTTTTGTTAGGGAAAAGAAGTTTCCCAAAAAGTTTGAAACAGAAATTTCAAATTTTGTTCTATTCTATTAAAAATAGTTATTGTCCAACAACTAATTGCTCATACCAAAGATATGACTTCTTCCCCGAGAATTTAGTATTTTGATTACTATTGACCATACCATGATACATAGATTGATAGGTTCTGCAAGAGGACTGTTCTCCACAGTCAATTTGCTTGTGATTTTAAATATTGTGGAAATCACCTTGACCCCATCCTGTTGCTGAACTCCCGATCACCCATCTCCATGCCATGATGCCAGTGTGTGAGCCTGCCTGACCACCTCTCCCAAGCCCTATGTGGAGCCATACAGAGGCAAACTGGGTAACTGGCTAAGCTGTGAGGTCCATGCCTGGCACCTGAAAGGTCTCTGTAACTAGTAGGATAAATATAGAGCTCAATACTATCTACAGAATTCAAAACCAGCCTCATTCAGTGATATAACTTCTATCCCAGAAGAGTCTAGAGGCTGCAACTGAGTCACATGAAATCATCTTCTAGGTAAATGGCAAGGCACCTCATGTCATCCCAGTATTCCATAAACTACTTCAGAACCAGAGCAGAGATTTAATTTGGGGTTTTTTGTCCTCAAACAAGTGGAGCTACATAGAAGAGTCATGCTGGCTACCAGCCTTGTCTCACAGCCCAGAAAAGGCTAAACTCTCTCCAGAAAAAAAAAAAAATTAAAATTGCTCCAATAAACTACTAGTAGTTGAAGGGAACCTACCATCTGAAGCTGAGTGGCTGACTGCAGCTCATTAGGCTTCAGAGGGGTGAAAAACCCTTTTGTGAGTGAGTGAAAAAAAAGGTGTATGCTTTTCCTCAGCTGGTTCACCCTCTTCTAATTTTATCATGACCCAATCCAACAAACACTATATAAAATAAAATGCTTTAAAACCTTAACTGCAGTTATGGCTTCTATGGAATCAGCACTACTTTAAAATAAATTGGATCACATTTATCTTTGATTTCTGTTGACCTCAGGTCATTCTTCAAGTAAAAAAAAACATGAGCTGAGCAGTAAATACTGGAAATGCTGAAAAAGAAAAAAGCAAGAAAGGACATAATACGTGATTTATTTTTTTTACACAAGCATTGATTTTTTTAAAATTTAAAGATAAACTGCTGCATTTCAATAGTTCAAAATGGTATTTCAAGACTTACTTTATTACAGATATTTTGTTTCATATACTTACAAGGCTTAGAGGTTGATGCTATGTTTTCTATTTCCTAATGTAAGATTTTTCTTAATGTAGATGTATATCAATAGAAAAATAATTTGCTGATGTTCTTTCACATGCAGTGTAACTCTTTCCATGGTCCAAAGACATTTTACACTGTATAATATTTATTTATTTAAAAACTATCCCTAGTAAGAGTTTCTAAATCATAAATAAATTATACATAACCCACTTTCTGTGCTTGAAGAGGCAAAAAAAATTTCTAATTTTAATTTAAAAAAATATTTTCTGTATATATTTCTAGTTTTTTCCTGGGAAGAAAAAAAAAATATGAAAAAAGGGTTTTTTTCAGTATCTTCAACATTTCTGAAAATCTCTAGGTTTGGTTGTTGGCTGGTACCACCAATAACCTTCAATTCAGCTTAAGATCTCAAGCAAATACAAGCTGAAAATGTTACCCATGACCAAGACAGGCCTCCAGAAGATCTGCTACTTCCACTGCCTGCAAATGGAGGACCTTTCCTCCTGCCAGGGGAATTCAGGCCCAAAACGGGGATGCAGGTGTTGTACATCAGGTAATTCTGGGTCCGGTACTTCCAAGGCTGAGCAGGTCCACTAAGCAGCTTGTGCGTAGATGACCAGCCTGTACATACCACATTGTAAACACATCAGCTGTTTCATGTGCATAAGCCAATGGTGCAGCAGAGGTGTACTTCATCTCCAGACACTCTAAGCATGGTCTGTGCTGTTAATGTACACATGGGAGTTGTCCAGGGCTTCCAGACATCTGGAAACTCCAAGTAAGTGGCTAAATTCCTTTTCCATCTGGAGACCATTTATATACAACATCTATGCTAGCTGTTGTGCTGTTCCCTTATCTCTTGAATGACAGTCGGGTATGAGGGAGGCAAGAGGAATTATTTACAGTCAGTAATTTTGTTTATATTCCACATAAACATTTTACATTATTGAAACTTAACATTCCTGTGAAGCTGTGGGACATACCTTTCTACATGAGCAACACCTCCTCTGCTCTGCTTTCTCTGCTCACTCATGATAACCCAAATTTTTATCTTAACACCTCACTCTCAGAGTACTTTTGTAGCCAAGTGGACATGCATTCATTGTGGTGTCTTAACATAATTTTTTTTGCCTTGCTCTCATTGCAGGAGAGCCCATGATGCCTGCTGACCTTTGCAGTGCCACAGTGAAGAGTGGCTCTGAGGACAGCCCAAGATCAATTATATGTGAGCAGATTATGGGGACAACTCACTGCCCCTCTTTTCAGCTCTGCCCAGCTTCAAAACCTGCAGTCACGCTCTAAGCAGAAAATCAAGTGATGCCAAAGACTTTTCAGTTGCTCTTAGAGCAAGGCGTGCTGCAAGGCTTCCTCACAGGCCAGCACCTCCAGCTCCGGCAAAACTGCCATGTGTTTGCCAGGTATTCAGTAATATTTACAGGGTATTTGGCAGAAAATACTGTCGCAGGAAGGTCCGGCGGAGCTGTCCCTGCCACAGGCTGAAAGCAGTACACAGGTATCTATCCCCCTCTAGAGGTAAAACTCTGAAGCAGCTGCTTCATGAGCAAAAGCAGTTGGCTGATCTGAAGCAACTGCAGCGGTCCAGGAGCTCCTGACTGGCACAGCACCAACATAGCTAATGACTTAGGTTGTATTTCTTGATGCGGAGATTGAGTCCTCACATCTTCAGTGCTTCCCCTCTGTAGAAACCCTGTGTGCATGTGTAAAGTGGGTACAAACCCACAGCCAGTTCAAGTGGGATTGTAAATTGCAGACCTCTGCTCAGGTGTAAGAAACGGCAAAAGGTAAAAGGTAAAAGGCAGTGGAGAAACCAGGTTTCTGACTCAGTGTTCATGGCATAGAAAAAAAATCCACCATAAATAGTGGGAGTTTTAACTATTTCTTAATATTTTGTCTTCTTCATTTTGATCTCAATCATACAGCCATTACCCATGTCTGAAGGGTATAATTATATTTGCATTTTTTGCACATTAATCACAAGACTGCAAAGTTTTGACAAGCCCTTGAGAAATACTGCACATATACAGGTATATATATGTGCAGAGCCCCTATATCTGAGCTACTCTGAGCTCTACCCCTCCCAAAGAGAATCAGTACCCCATGGGGACCCTAGAGTGACAGAGAAAACCTGCATCTATCACAGTTAGTATGCACTGACATGTCACATTTGCGAGTGCAGATGTGGAAATATGTTGCATCACTTTGCAAACACCCCTGACCCACCTGAAGATAGTGGGCTGGAAAATATTAGAGCCACGAGAAACTGTAAGATGTATAATCCCATAGTATACCTTCCCTGAAACATGTGGAATAATGCAATGCAAAAAATCACATTATTATGTTAAAACCGATTTGTCAAAAAGAGACCATGGTCTTGAATTTAAGCTTTTGAGCTTTTACTTTTTCAGAAGGTTCTGTTGCTGCAGCCTTGAAATCCTCCAAAGACAAGATCCATTTTGCTGTCGACTTCTGTTCAGAATAGGATGAGAGGCAGTAAATAAGCACAATGTTAAGACATTAATTTAATGTGAAGAACACAAACGGGGATGTCATGATTGAAAAGACAGAAAGGTTTTGAAAGAAGGTATTTCATCTGTAAATTTGATTCTCAGACTGCAAGTATGCAATTACAAATGTACAAGTGTTTGTTTCATTTGAACAACCAGTGCAGGTTTTCAGTTACATTATTGCCATGACAACACAGGAATTTGTTATAGACATGTAGCCGAAGTGTGTAGTTCTGTGAGAACGGGTCACAGGGGCTTACTCTCCCTGTTCTCACGGGAGTCAGAAAGTTTGAAATCAGCAGAGAGCAGATACTAAACTTCTGGTATGTGCCCCATTTTTTAATCCCTCCCCCCCCCCCCCTTNGCCACAGAATCACAGACTAGTTGAGGTTGGAAGGCACCTCTGAAGATCACCAAGTTTAAAACTAGGCCAACCCTGTTCCTCAAAGCAGTGTCAGGTACAGCAAGATGCTCAGGGCTGTATCCGTTTGGATTTTAGGTATCTCCATTGTGGAGAACCCATATTGTTTCCAGACAACCTGTTCCCCCTTATTTTTGACTACACTGATAGTATTTTTTTTTTTATGTTTAAATTGAATTTCCTACATTTCAACTGTTGCAGTGCAAAGATGAAACATAGGGTGCTGATGGTGCTTTTACCACTACAAGAGATTTGTAAGGCAAAAAAATGCAAAGAAAATAGTATATCCGGAGGAAGGTGAGGATTTGACATACAGCTGAGTATCACATGTATGTTTCTTCTGTGCTAGCGCTGTACAGGTTTAAATAAGAGTCCTTCATGCTGCTATTTTTCCACAAGTCATCTGTAAGTGCTCAGGGCTATCTCTGTAAATCTTTCTTACACAGTAAATTATGGTCATTATTAAATACAAGATATCACTTTTGGCAAGAGAGCTCCTAACCCAAAGATTGCTCAAGATCTGGACAGTATTATGTGTATATGTGGCCACATGAGCTCCCTCTTCCTATGTTTCTCCACACACTGCTACTTTGGGTCACTGGGGGAGACATGATACTTTGGGGTGGTTGGACCTTTGGTCTAATAGAGAGTTGTTCTTCCTCATGCTTTTAAAAGCTCGAGCAACTGTAGCACCACGAGGGGAAGCAAGAGCCCATCATGTGTCCTGACAAAGCCAACTCTGAAGAAAGAAAAGAGCACATACAGGGGTAGTACTCCAGACTGGTCAGTTTAAAGTAAGAGTGTTTCTGCAAAAGCTTTAGGAAAGCTGTGTTTGCAGAATGCCCAGCTCACTGAGGTCATGGTTACAGCTGGTAAATGCTGTTAAATCACCATTAAAGCTCAGCTCTCCTGAGGGAGGTTCATTTTGCTCTTTTGCTTCTGACTGGAATTTAATTCCTTGTTAATCTCTGAGTTTTAAACACAATGAGTCTTGTTTTACCACAGTGAGTCTTGTTTTATCAATGCACTGCAGAAGAACCACACTAGGCGAGAACCTTTGGGTTACTCCCTCCAAATTCCTGGTCTAAGATTTGCCAGCAGTCCAGGAAGAGATGCTCCTAGGATCTGAATCATGCTGCTTGTGGGAAAATGTGAACATTGACACAAATCCCAGAGAAAAGATGAAAAGTCGGTCAGATTACTTCAGTAGGCTTGGTGAGTTCTCTGGGATTACTCGTCCTGGCAAATACTGTGTGACTTCCTATCAGACTTTTTATCAGAAAGCCTCAGAAACCTGGGTAACAAGAGTGACTGGTCTATCATCTATTAGTAGAGAATTCTTAGCTTGCTGCTCAAGACTGAGCCACATTTGTAACATTCATCTCATATTCACCATTACAAGAAATTTCAGCTAGACTTGGAGGCAAGTAATTCAGTGGCTTTGTCAACATCTATTACTCAAGTGTAAGAAGATGAAACAAATTTGTTTTGATTAGGTCAATCCAAAGGAGTATTTCTATGCCCCATTTAGTAGTGTATTTCTTCTGTAATGAAGAATAAATTGTTTGAGTCTTTTCCTAGAGCTTTTTTCCAGAGAAGAGATTAAACTAGGTACAACTTCCTGGTCTGATTTGGGGTATAGAATTCCAGATTGGCCACAAAATTTGATTTTATATGCAGATGCTAGCAGGGGCTCTCTAGGAAGCAAAAGAAAAACAAAAAATATTTTCTGCAAGTTACTTCAGAAAATGTGTTCCAAATACACCTGCAGGCCTTCATTAATATGAGCAACATAGGAAAACATTCACACTTACACATATATCCACCATTAAGACTCCCACATGAAAAGCTTGAGTGCTCAGTTCCAAAAAAACAAACAGGAACTTTAATTGATTCTGACTTGTGGTGCTAGTTTAGCCAAAGGCAAAGCTGTACTTGGTCAGGAAACAGTTTTTACAAAACCACTTTTTCCAAGCTGATCACATGTTCCAATCAGGAAACTCAACTGTTATTTGGCAAAAACCACTACAGTTTCTATGGCTCTTCAGAGGCAGGCTGAGTTGAAAAGCAGTGACATTCTGCTTATGCAGAGTCCTCTCCATCACCAACTTCTTCCTCACCTCCTCTTTTACAAATAATGTGCTACAAAATATTAAATAAAGTTATATATGTGTTTGTGTCCATATTAAAAAAAAACAAACAAACAACCAGAAACAAACAACTAAACTTTGTAAAAAGGGAACAAGAAAACAGTTAGAAAGTAATTTTTCTTATTAGTGTAAAACCAAAAATTAATTTTAAAAGGTCAGATTGCATTAAGTAAGAAAATAAATGTTTCTTACAAAGTAAATCTAATTTGTGTTTCCATCCAGATGAAACATGATTTGTAAAGATAAAATTCTGTTGCTAAGGGCCTGCCTTGTCCACTCACAGCAAGGCAATGCAATGGCTGCTTCTCTTACTCCAGTCCTATGTTGCTCTGACCCCATTAGGCTTTCAGGTATAAATAACATTTTACAGCTGTGTGAGTGCAGCTGATGTTCATTGAAGCCAGTGGAAGCAGAGAAATCTTGAACTTGCAGCATAGACTAGAATTTCAAAGCAAAATTCTTCTTGGTGTCCTTTTTATAGTAAGCTAGTTCCTTGCTGTAATTCACCCTTTTGCTCTTTAGGACTGTGTCCACCATGGATAATCCCTTATATCTAACTTCAGACCCTGTGAGATGCAATGTAGGTCTGGCTGCAGCCATGTCTAACTCCCACACCTGCCTGGTTGGTGAGCAGGAACATACCATCTTTATTTTACATGATGCATTCCTAGGGTACATGGTGACTAAAGAGTTATCTGTGCAGAGACACAAGAGTTTAATGAGCTTCAAAAGGAAGGTGGATTTATTTTAGGTACATTAACACTGTTTTATGAATAAAGTAGTTAGAAAAGCCAATGCAAACAGTGTGTGATGCTTTTATAAATCTAGCCTGTAATTGTTAACATATGAAGCACACTTATTTTACTGCAATTCGAATTGCACAGTAAAAGCTTGATTCATGAAGGCATTATGCAATAATTAAGTGGGTTTTCTGTGAACTTAACCAATAAAAACGTGCCTGGAAGTTTCACTGGTCACTAAAAGTGCAGAAGCTGGCAACACACAGGTGTTCCTATGGTATCAGCCAATGCCTGCTTGCAGCGGGGAAGGGTGGAAGAAGTGTTTTCAATATAATATTACACACTGCTATATGTAGATATGGTGCTTCAGGCAAATTAGGGCAAATGTTCTAAGTACCAGGCTTTGCCCTAAAATATTGTGACAAAGGGAATCTGTGGCATCAACCCTCTTTTGTCACTTTCTGTGTATATAAATATATTGTATTCATTGAAAAGTATCTCTTGGTATGTTGAACACAATACTGTGCTTGGATATTTTTTTTCTAAGAAATTACTAATCCAGTGTTGCTAGTTCTGTTAAAACACTTAATCAAAGATCCAATTCTGGGTCTATAACCAAAAGAAACTTAAAATAATTGTAACTGTGGGTGAGGGTCAGGGAGGTATGTTAAACCACCTTGCTCTGGATCTGCAAGGCAAAATAAGTCCCATCATAATTCAATTAATCAATTAGTCATAAATGATCTGTCACTTTGTACCTGTCAATCTCCCCTCTAATGCTGAGAAGAAGCCTGGAAGAATTTCCTGCTCTTTGTTTGCTGCTGAAGCCCTGTGCATATCCAGGAAGGTGTCGTAACACCTAACATATCGTCCCTGGAAGCTGGAGTGTGCTAAGAGCACTCGTACACTCAGCTACTGCAGCTCAGCTGATGGGATGTCACTTCTTACTCAGTACTTTACACTGTGCAACTACCTATCCAAACCTGGTCATAAATCTGTCTGACTGTCTCTTCTGCTTTTCAGAAACTGAAAAAAAAGGAAGCAAAAGTCTATTTGTCCTGACAGTCACAGAAACCGAGGGTAAGGCTCACACTGAGGATGTGAGAGTCATTGGGAACCCATACCAGTACCAGTTCAGACAGCCCTGCTGTCTCACATGCTGGGCTCATCATGTTTAATGTCTCCCTGGCTCTGGACTGTGCTGGACAGGCAAGGGCAGAGGGTGGAAGGGCAGTGCTACTGTGCTGGGCCCAGTGGCCAGTGGGCTGGGAGCAGTTGTTTAGAAAAAAAGGAGTTTAAGCCTTCTGAACGGCTCCAGAGAGAGGCGACAGAGATTGAGGCCGCTGACTTTCTTGGTCCTTTTGTGAGACGTTTCTAAAGGCATTAATGTTGCCATCCATTCTTCTGCTAACTACGTGGGATTTATCAGGAAACTGCATCACACATACTGGTTCTGCTGCCAGGATGGTCACCCTGGACATAAGCCCAGCTATTGTCTGATAGTTAAGAAATTGATATCAATAGTGTAATTGCTGACCATAACATGCTGTTACACTCCACAGCCATTCCTCCTACAGAAAGTGATGCAGCTAGTCAAAAAACAGGGGTTTGCAAGGGCTCTGCCCTTCCTTGCCAGTGCTCCCCACCATCCCCAGCAGCAGACAAGGTCAGCTGTGGCTGTTGTTAGCTCAGTCTTGAAAACTTCCTTGGGTGGAGAACCTGCAGCCACTCTGAGTAACAGCTTCCAGTACTGCACTACTCTCTTAGGAATTTAATTTCTGTTAAAATATGATCTGAGCAAAATATTTCTTTTTGTTCTACTGAATAATTGAAAATACCTTCAGAAAACATTATCTCAGCACTGTATGTCTGTAACATCTTTTACGTTTTGCTGTTGGATTTTTTTTTTCTCCTGGGGTAGGCCAAGATGCTCCTTCCACACAATTTCTAGTGAGTACATGAGAATGGGGGTTTATGAATGCTCTAAAGAACAATATGTGATATGTCACATTTAAAATAATCTGTTGAACTCTGTAGCCTCACCTGTCTGTCTTTGTCACGCTCTCCCTTCTTCATTCTCTTCTTCCTACAAAGGCATTCAGTTTGGTCTTTCCCACACTCTCACCTCAGTAGATACTGTGTGCAGCCTTCTGGAGCTCCTGCATCAAAAACTGCCTTCCAGTATTCCTCCACTTAAACCTGATTCAGTCTTGACTATGACTAAATATCTTCTCAGTTGTCATCACTTTTTAATTTCCCTTTTCTTCTGCATCTATTTATTGCCAAAGAAACAGTGCCTCTTAACTCTACAAAAGCGTTTGGGATGCAGTAGGTGCGAAAGTTGTGATCATACAGAGGGACATCCTTAGGCTGATATGTTCTTGAAATTTCTGTCCTCAGTTCAGAAATACCAGGAAAGTCAGGTATAGCTATTCTGTTTCTAATGGAGGGCCACCTGCCATGTGAACCAGTCATAGGAAATTTATCAGAGGTGTTTTTCATGGCTTTTTAGTCAGAGGGAGGTAATGTGAACCCATTTGGAGATTTTTGTGCGAAGTGCCCAGTGTAGCACGTATTTTCCCTTCATTACATACAAGCAGCTCCTAGTGATCCTGATGGAAATTACAGGTGTGTGCACTTAGAGGAGAATATAGATCTATACTGTGCAAACCACTTCAGAAAACGAACTCAGTTTATGGACATGGACTGTGCAGAGCTGAGTGGCAATATATTTCAAGCAATGTTCCCTGCATACCACACAGTAAAGGGAAGAAGGGGCTGGGGAGCAAGGGAGGGCAGAGATCTGGATTTTATAACTGCTTTTAATAGCAACCATGGAGGATAAAACCAGTAGAGTTTTGACTAGCTTCAAAATCACTTCTCACTTCTGCTTTTGAAATCTCCAGCCCAATTATTTGTTTGCTTGATAGTGCTAAAGTCTTATTCTCCATCGTTATTTGCTTACTAGTAAAGAACCCAGAAGAACAGCAGTCCAAAGGTAATCACACAACTAAATCACTTCCAGATGATAAGTTGCACTCTGATGGTGAAAGCAGACTTTACAGTTTCAGTGCGCCAGGTAATATATGGCAGTCACCCAGTTCCTATTAGGTTTTTGTAACAGTATATACAAATACTTTATTTATTTAATTTTTTTTTAGCTGGATTAGGATTGGCTAATAGCACATACATGCAATGTTTAGCTCAATTTCAATCAGAGAATTTCTCCCCTAAAATAAAAGACAATTCTAAAGCATCTGTTATCCCTAACAGAAATCATATTAGCAATTTTTGTTGTGACATCAAGTGTGCAGTAGTTTGAATAGCCAGCCTGAGAAGCATACAGTCTAAATATGCACCCTCTCTAAATATGCTTGTGATACCATCTTTAAATACATGACCACTTATGCCTTTCCCACAGGATCCCTGCATCATTCATTGCTCAGGATGGGTGGCATTCATTTATTGGAAAGCTATTTAATATTTTGCTTTCTCCATGTGTTTAACATGTGGCCTAAACTCTTATTTACCACAGACCAGTCAATCTTGATCCGAAGAAAGAGGTCTTAATTTAATTTGGGAAGTTTCCCATGGTCTTAATGATTGTAGTCTCTAGGCACTTTACAAATGTGTATTTATTTTCAGACCACCCTTATAATTATCATCCCCATTTTACAACTGAAAAACACAAGAATAGAGAGGTGTAGTAATTTCAGGTGCCCAATTTAAGACCCCAGGACCTAATTTGTCAGGGTACTTACTATTATGTAATTCTTTGGATATTCAGAGCAAAGCTCCCATGGAGTCCTAGTGCAGCTGTGAGTGCTCAGCACGTCTCCAAATCAGATCCTGGAGTCTCAAGTCAGGTATCCATATAATTGGGAACATGCAATTAGTGACCATGGGTGTAAAATCTGGTGTAAGAGATATGTGGCACACCAGTTCTTCAGATTGGCATTCAATAGCTTTAAGCAAAATACTTCTTATTGTTTTTCCCAAATCCTTAACTGTATTCAAAAGACACCACTCGACCTGAAGCAAATGAATAGGAGGCTGAGCATCTTTCATTACACGATCCTGACTCCTCTTGAGGAGGACCAGGACTGAGCACAGGATGACACATCTTCTATGGGAAAAGTGTACGGCCTCCTCTACTCCCAATGCGTACATGTAAAAGGGGAAAAAACTGCACAGATAACTTCAGCTCTGGCATTTTCCAACTTCTATGTGTTTGCTTTGGCAGCTTGCAGAGTTCTTTTAAGAGAGTGTTTGTGGGTAATTTCCTAGGTTCTTAATGAAGCAAAGTGGAAAAACAAAAATTCTACTATGTGGCATCATATTAACACCTCTATGCCTCACACTATTTGGGTTAGCTCTTAGCTTCTCCATATGGACTTCTGCCCTCTGAGTTAATAGAGTAATTTGTAGTAATACCAAGTTGCCAACTTCTCTGAGGACCAGAGGACACTTTTGCTAAGGACTGAGAACAGAGTATTGCCATGAACCAGGGTCCTCATGCTCCATTCCCTGCCCTGGAATGACCAGTGAAGGACCTGTAGTCTCTAGTGAATATTTTCCTCCTCTAGCTCTGTCTTACTCCCCTCTAACTTTCTTTGTCCCGGTTCTGTTCCTTCCTCATCTCTGGCTTTTTCTTTGCAACCACTGGTTTCTCTCTCAGACAGCTGCTGTTCCTGTTTTCCAGCCAGTCCCAATTGCTCATCCTTTTTCTCTTCCAGCCTCTCATCTGAAGGTGCCAGTCACTCCCATCTGAGTTTGCAGATTCAGTTCTCTACCTCCTGAATGCAGCCTCTTAGGTCCAGGATTTTGCCCACGTGCTTAGTTTCAAAGTCTTATCACTGTTTTCTCACTCAACTGCTCTCTAGTCATGTGTCATACCTGGTCTCTATTTCTCTTTTGTTGTATTCTTCTGCTTTTGTCCTCCTGCAGTCACAAAGCCTCCCAAAAAGGGCTGAAATAAAAATATCTTTCACAGGGATAAAATCACCTATCATCATCCAGCATGTCTCCCCTCCTTATTCCAGCTACCTTTTTAAAAATTACATTCCTTCAGGAGGGTCTACTTACCTTTTTACCATAAATAAATGAAATATTTTTTACCCTTATAGCTATGTTGCTCTTTCTGGAAGCAATGTCAGACTAATGTGACTCAACCCTCTAGAAGCTAGCAATCACTTTTTTAGGGAATGTAATTTTCCTGGATGGGTAAATGCTTATGTGTGTAGCGTCAATGCTGATGCTGTGTTTCAGCATTGCATAGCTTTTTACTGGGCTTTTAGCAGGAGATTGTAGAAGGGCGCTGAGAGCTGGAGTCACCACATGGATTTTTTTTGAGCTACCTGTGAAGAATGAAAAACAGATATTCCTGCAAGGGTCTGCCAAGCCAGACGTTGCTGAAAAAAACAGAGATAGAAAGAAGGGGGCAAGGGGAAAGCATATGCTGCTGTTATGGGGTTCAACTTTTAAAAGTAATGTTTTAAATTTGAGGTATGGTAAAAAGATTTTATCTTCAACACAAGAGGCAAGTAAATAAATAAATAAATAAATACGTACAGAAACACTGATACAGATGCAGACACAGCCAGCCACTGACACATAAACATTCTTATAATTAATTTATGTTTTAAATCTGCAGTTTTTGCTTGGTTGATTATTACTGACAGCAATGAGAGTGTTGTCTGCAATAGGAGTGTTATGTCAAGTCCCTCAGCATAAGCAGAATTTGACTGTTACGTTTGGAAGAATTTTGAACAATATTTTCTTACAGATTTGTAAGTTACAAATGTGATGAAGAGGTGGGGATATCCCACACTGCCTGATGCCCCGTATCTCTCTGCTCTCAAGTTTAGTTCATCAAACCTTGAGGTCTTGCACTCAGCTGAGCAAGATCTTGATCACATCTTCATGTCAGTCTTTCAGTTTGGTCTGTACTGAGCAACGGACAGGGTGAAGTACCGGACATGTGTAAAATTTTCTCTTGTCTGTGTGGTTTTCCTATCACAAGCACAGGAGAAGTCCAGGGACATGATGGTGTAATAATCCTCTGATTTAAAGTGGTGTCCTATGTGTGTGGCTCTTACCCTTACAGACATGAACATTCATAAATAAAGTCAAATATATATATAAAAAAAGCTGACTAGTAACAAGGTAATTAGTCAACCAAATGTTCCAGAACTGTCATAAGGAGGAAGAAATAGTGATCTCAAGTTACTTCAGCCCACCGTCAATATCAGCTTAGAGTGTGAGTATGAAGCTCAACTATTTAATACGCTCCACACATGAAAATTGAGACAGAAAGTGATGAGCTCTTTATATGCTCCTTTCCAAATAAATTTGGAGAAGAGCTTAGGAGGTTAAGCAGGTCCCAAATGGTTTCTGCTGCTGAAATAGCCTATTGATGCTTTATTTTTCCCTTTAGATTTTCCACTACATTAAACATTTTAAACTACCAAATATTTCTTTTTAAAGGGGAATGGAATGAAAAGATGTCTTACATGATTTATTACAAATTCAGAGGGAAATACTCCCCTTGTAAATAGTTCTAAAAAAATGAGCATCATCAATTTAAATGCTGACATGCTTAATATTAAAGGGTCATATTGTACTGAAGGTCTTTAAGGAGAACTTCCCATGCAAAGGAGTTGATTTCAGTGGGAATTGATTGAAGCAGGGCTTGTGCTTTCTGGTAGTTGGTCTTTCTCTGGGCTTAATTCTGTGATTTTCAGTGCAACTTGCACCTAAATCTTATGTTTTTGGGTCAGATTAGTTCACTCCCTGTTTCACTCTACAGGCTTACATGCCACATCCACCCTCTCACTGCAGGCACCTGGGCTGAGACCTCACCACATGTGTACTGACATCTTGGGGACACATGGGTACTCTGGCACCCAGAGGGTGAGCTTGGAAGTCTGAGCCCTGGCAGGACCTTACCTGGTCCTTAGCTTGTCCTCAGTGCATGATTTTCTTGCTCCAGCTTTGTGCTCAGGGGTTTGCATCAGCAAGTGCAAGCAAGCACAAAGCCAGGTCAGATCATATTATCAGCTGTGTCGGGCATAGCCTCCCAAAATGTTCTTCACCCTCAGAGCCCAGCCTTCCTCCAGCAGCTTGCACAGACAGCCAACATCAGCTGTTCCAGAGGTGACTATAGTTTCTGGCTGCCTCCAGGCCAGAGCCAGCCTGGCAGCCTCCCCAGAGGGGCAGAGTGATGCACACAAGGTTTCCCCAAGCCATAGGGTGCCGGGTGTTCAATATTTAACACACCAAAACTTGTAGAGCACATCTTATCACAGGTAAAGACTAGATTTCCACTGGAAATAAAGCTCATGCTATTTAGATTGTTTTACGTTGTATTTATCTATTTATGAGTCTAAAGTTTGTGTTTATTCAGGGAATTTTTTTACCATTAAGCTCAGTGTTCTGGAAAAAAATAGTTCATTTAGAGAAAATGTTCAGCCTCTTTTCTGTCTTTCTGTTATTATTCAGTATAAAAAGGATATTGTAAGTGCATATTCAGCCGAATATGCGGTTTGGCAGCGAGTGGCTATTCAGCTGCCCTGCTTCTACCTCACAGTTTATTCAGGTCATAAAAGAGACATATAAGCATTTGAGTTAAGATTTATAGTTACATTAACTGTATCAGAAGCTTTTTGTACTTAATATAAAACACACTCTAGCAGCTCAACATTGCTTTATTCTACAATACAGTCAATATTAGACATGTTACCTCCTGTAATTACTGACATTAATAGCCTCAGGAATAACGGAAATTGAGTTTAATGCCGATGTGGTAGATGCAAATGGGACTTTACAGCACACGTCATTTTGAACTATTGTATGAGTCATGAAATTTGTACTTAATATTTCTTTATTTAGTAATTAAGCAACAACCCAACAAAACAAAGGATGTCCTCACTTTCACACAGCACAGATAAGATTTTGTTATAAAGTCAATAAAGAGGTTACCGTAAGAATTTAATTTAAATTCCATGAAAGATTCAACCCAGCCCTGACTGAGCAGAAAAGAAGGTCTTGCAAACAATTTTTAGGAGAAAGGGGGCCAGGATTTTAACAGCTCCCTCAAACAACTCACAGTGACTCTTGTGAGGCATTAACCAGCATTGCATAGAAAAATGTTCTTCTGGAAAGGAGGCTGAAGTCACCAGCAATTCAGGCAAGAATTCTTATGTGTGTTATCTCCAATTTGCCTTGGATTTGCTAATTTTGAAACACTATTTTTACCCCAGCTCCCTCAAATTAGAATTTTGTAAGACCTCTATTTTAGAAGTTTCTCTTCCCTTCATTATCCAGCAAATAGAGATTTGTTCTAAACCTTTGCACAGAAGTAGCCCACTGTTGCTTCCCAAAGGTCTTGCAAGACTGGAAGAGGATAAGACTGTGCTTTCTTAAGCAAATAGTATCTCCAGAATGGCATATTGTCTGAAATGTTTAAGATGAGGAATATGCCCGTCATGCATATTTTTCTCTACAGACTTTTTCTTTTTCATCTATGTATTGGTTAAGATAACATTACCCAAACACACAAGGTCAACTTACTAGCATTCAGATGGTCCTATTTCAGCTTGATGTTAATTGTCTGTTAAGGTGAACAAAGAAGAAAAGAGAACCCACTTTTACTGTAACCCTGACCTATTTTGAGATCCCAAGACTTTTCTGTTAATAATAAAAACTCCAATAAATCCTCATCTCTTTGCTTTTTAAGCCTGACAGATAGTCTTTGAGACATTATTGCATTTATTTCCTCTAACCAGATGTGCAATTTATATTGTATTTGATAGCAAACTTTAGCATTATAGAAGACACTTCTGCTAAAATAATAACACAAATGTATTTTCCACCACTGGGCTAAAACCTTCCCAGGAATGTCTCCAGTACCTCCCATATTCCAGTGCCTTGCTGATACTCTTGCAACATCTCCTTTGATGCTTGTAAGTTGGTTCACCCTCATTTCACTAAATGGTGTCAGTCTGCAAAGAGAATTCATACAGTAGTTTTAAGCAAGGTGCATCTAAGATCCCAGTCTGCACTTGCAAGCAGCATACTCTGAGTGTTTAATTGCTACTTTTGGAAAAAGTTGCCATTTTTTCCTTAAAAACACATTCAAAGCGCCAAATATGTGACTTATCTACTCGTGCATGGAATCTGATGCCTTTATGCACACTGGAAATGTGCAAATGGGTTATTTGGGTTTTGTTCTCTTACATCGTTATTAGCCTAGCCTGGACCCCTGATACAGTACAGAACTGAAAATAAAATACTTCAGCAATTTTGAACAGTTCAGCTGTGGTTCCTGTGACAGAGAAATGCAGAACGATGCTGGTGGAGAATCTACCGGACTTTTTGCAAGTCGCTTATGGTGGGTGGAGGTGACTCAGCAAGGGCTCCTGACGCTGATATCTATTGGTCCTCTGTATGGTCAGCTACCCATACAGGTTCAACTCCCATCTTGCACAAGTAAATAACCCTTTATGATCACTGTGAATCACTTCAGCAGCAGACATTTCCCTCCTGTCAGCCATCAGAAGGTGTCATTGTGTGGCTTGCATGGTTAGAGATACTGGCAGCTTGTACTTCCAGCACACAGTATTGCCATCTGTGTGCCATGAACCTTCAGGATTTTACTGGCTGGGAAAGTGATTACTCTTGCCCGGCAAAAAATTTCTAAACAGAAGTGGGAGGGAGTTATGGACCTTTACTCCTACACCTAGAAGCACGCATGCAGCATTACTCACCTCAGGGGCACACAGCAGTTCAAGAGGTAAAACAGGAGGCTGAGCTGTAGCTCTCTTCTCCAAGCACAAGCCCACAGGGACTTCTGGGCTTCCTGAAGGAACATGACAGTGACAACAACCCCAGAGAGCTCCCTCCTGAAGGCAGTCTGCCTCACTACTCACCTTTCTTTTCCTATGTTTTCCAACCTGGAGTAGGGCAGTTCTGTGCCATTTTTAGTACTTTAAAGATTACAATTGTGCTTTGCCTAGGGATGAAAAACTGCAGGACTTAAGTGATAAGTCATGCTCCCACTACTGACTCCCCATAGGGTAATTATTGCATATTTTTTCTACTGCAGGCAGGATCAAGTCCAGTTCTGCTCATTGCTGTAGAAAATGTACAAGAAGATACAGAAACATTTCACAAAATACTACAGTCATACATAAAGTGTGTACGTGATGTGGTAGTTATAGTTACTATCCTCTTGGTGGCAGAATTAAGTCTATAAAAATATCAAGAAATCAAAGGGTCACAGTAACTTGAGTCAATTTTACCTTCTGATCTATTTGAAAAGTCTTTATTAAAAAGCTAAATGGCAATAGCAACAATGCTGCCCTGGGAGCAGTTCTGATGCACACTAATTGCAAACAGATCAACACATTGATTACATATGGTATGGCTCCTCCTAGTGAAATCCTGCACAAACAGTTGAGGACTAATTTTCCTCCCTTCTAGTATTTCCACTACCACTTGAACTCAGTTACTTAAAGAAAAAAAAAAAAAAAAAAAAGCATTATTTGCAGTTCTACTTCATAAACAAACTTCTGCCTTCAGATGTCTGTGTTTGGCTGCTGCTGGTTTCTGTGCCTCCTTTGCATGTGTGTGTTTACCAGTTACCTTTTGGGCCATCATAAATCAAAAACTGTCTCAAGAAACTCTGAGGCAAAAGCATAAGCTGCTAGGCTTTGAGCTAACAAGACAATTGCCATCTGCTATAGAGTATAAAGCCGCTTTCATACCTTATGGTAGCTCCTACCCTCTCTGGAAAGCAGAGCAGGTGAAATGTAAGGCAGAACTTGGCCCCATGGCTTCTAAAATATTGCACTTTGCAGTCATACAGAAAAAAATATCTTTTCTCTGAGTTACTTCATCTGTTTATCACCATAGCTGTATATTTCATTCAGTTACTAAATACAATTTTTGCAATTAGTTTAACCAGTTTTGCTGTAACAATAGCTTTTAATGTTTTAGTCATAAATAAAATGCCAGCAGCAAAAGTAAAAAATAAGGTTGCAGGGAGACAAGAACCTTCATTGTTAGTAGGATTAAAAATGGAAGTGGACAAGCAAAGGATTTGATAGAATTATGAAAAATTAATATCTTAGAAATTCCTGCAGCTTTCTGGTTTGGAAAATTTTAAAAGTTTAGGTTCACTACAGGAGATGAGAATAGTTTCCATTTTGAAAGGAGTTTATTAAAATAAGCTTTAAAATATTTCCCCCCAAAATCTGTAGGAGTCATTGACAAACAGAATCTATTTGTAGCCAAAAAAAAAAATCTCCCAAGCAAAACAAAAATATTTTCTGTTCAATTAAAGGACCTGTCTTGTCTGGGCTAAATAGTATCTAAGTGAGTGAGTTAAAGGCTGTATGCTCCAGAGCAGGAGCTCCATAGGGTACAAAGCAAACTGCACATCCTTCATAGGCTCCCTTACAGCCCTCCTCCATGCGCTATGCTTGGCTGCCTCTGGTACCGGGAGTAGCACGGAAAAGGAGATGTTTAGGATGGAGGGGTGCTGCAGTTTAGAAAAAATAGATAGAATTCCTTAAACACAGAGTATTGCTTATAGTAAAAACTTACTCTTGTCCTGAAGCCAGCATAAGCCTCTATGATCAGCTGCCTTCTGTATCCTAAATCTGACAGTGTGTCTTCCCACAACTACTAGTTTTGAAGCTGAAAAAAAATGGGCTATAGGCACAACACTCACACAGAATACTGTAAAGCTAACAACAGTCCCACTGAGTGGGAATACTTACCACTGGCATAGAGATCAGAATTATACCAATTGGCTCCTCTATTAATGTTTCAGGAACAAATCCTGAAATAATTAACAAATTAAAACCCGAGTTAGAGCTGAGTGACATTTAAACTCCAAAGACTTCCATGCATCTTTGTTTGACTCTGACTCTTATCACTACCGTTTCATTGTATTACCTGTGATGGATGCAAAGGTCCAGCTGATGAACAGTTCTTCCCTTACAATTAGGTATGCATCTGTTATGGAAATCCAGCTGGTTATTTCTAGACTTTCCTGAAATTACTCTCTAAACACAGCTGCCTTACAGTCATGGTAAACATTCTTCTCAAAGGCCAGTTTGCTCTGCAGGCCCCAAGGAATGTGACAGCTTGATACCTGGATAAGCCTGGGCTCAGTTTCTGTTTCTACAGAAAAGCTGGAGTCTCTAGTGGATGTTGGTAAACAAACCCGGAAGCCATTACTTGATAGGGTTCATCAGCTCTAACTCAGCACCTTGTAATATAGAGCTGGATGTGACCAAGACAGAAAAGAATAAAAAATCTGAAAAGTATTTCAGAAATACCTGGGATGAATAACCGTGCACAGAGCAAGCTGGTACTGAGGTGCTATGTCCAGTTACTCAGCTGTTACACATGGCCTGACTTGGCTCACCTTGCACCAGGCTGAAGTACTCAAGTAATTGTAGCTGCTAATAGCCACAAGACCTATTCCCCAATGTCCACAAATAGCTCTCACAGAGTTCAGTACCGGAATGGAAGACAGGGTAGGAGGGAGGGCAAGTGAAATACTGAGCCAAGATCTGTAATCCACTCCTGTTATCAAATATAGAGACTTTTTGTCTAGAAAATTAAGTCCTTTTAACCTTTAGTCTCTGAAAGTTGAGGCTAGGTAGATTCAGGTTAGAAGTAACATACACAAAAATCAGTACCGTTAATCTCTAGATAAGTTTATTTTTAAAGTGTTTAGTTCTCCATTGCATAAAAGAGTTCGTATCTCCTAGGAGTTCAACATGAGAAAGAATATACTGTAACTCAAGTTATAGCTCAAGCTCTTGGAACTAGCACCACCTAGCAAAATTTGAACTGGTGAGAAGCCAGATCTCTCTGAACTCACTGCTGCTTTCTGGGAGCTTCTGTTTGCTTTTGTGATGGGGAAGCCATGTAGGGAGTGTTGGAAAGGATGCAGGTAAAGAGCTATTATTGTTGTTGTTGTAGGACCAATTCCATCCTCATGACTAAGACTGAGTGAAACTCACTGCCAAATAAGATATTACTTGCTTTGGTGTGTGATGGTGAAATGAAGCCCAGAAAGAAAGTACCTGGAAGCCTGGGCTTGACTGTGCAAGTGTCAAGCACCACACATTAAATTCCAGGCATGCCAGTGCCAGGCAGCTTCCACACCCACTGGCAGCCCAGGGAAGGCTGAGCTCTGCCCATGGCTGGGCACAGCAAATCACTTTGGTGGTTTTAACTCACTAGTTTGTCTGAGAAGGCTTGGGCTTTCCATGCACTATGATCAGTTGAAAGGGACTGTTGCTCCACAGGTTAGTGACAAGGTTTTCAGGCTTGCATCCTCACAGGCAGACAAATATAATGACCTGAAGGAAGAGGAGGAGAAATCAGAACAGATTTCTTAAATGCTTCAAGAGGGATCAAATGGCTGACTGGATCTCAGGAAGGACTACAAGACTTATGTAGTATTGAAGGTAAAAAAGGGCTTCAAGGACAGAGACTACTAGCAGAGAAGTCCTTGTTTGTGAGTAATCTCTTTCAAGTGTGATATTGATACTAGAGAAGGAGGAAAAGCATAAAGTTAAAACCGTAATCCTCAGACTGGTAGAGGGAAGGATGAAAAAAAGAGAAACTAGCTATCAGTGAGAGATACCCTGTTACTTTGAAGTGTAATGATCTTGTTTCCTGTGGTCTTGCATTACAGCAAATAAGACAATCGTCATGACTACTATCATCATCTATTACTAGCATCTTCTTTCAAGCAGATGCCACCAGAAGCTGGATGAATGATAGTGCTTGAATCTGTCTTTCATAGATTACTAGTTATTCTCAAAATTGTGTGACTGATTCAAACATACAGGGAAGTGTTAGAATAAACACTGCACTTAGCCCAGGATTATCTTCATGCTCAGAGGGGAGATGGGGAAGGAGAAAGAGGGGAAGATAACCCTTTGGCATATGAATTCTCTCTGAATTACAATGCCTGCATCCTTGTCATGACCCAACAGAAAGCACCAGTCTCCCTCTTTGTCACTGCAATGCCCCATCCCAAGTGCTGCAGATGAATTCAATCACACAGAGGCCTGGAGCACTTTCCACATTGGAAACAACCAGTTTCTGTGACTGAAACAAAAGTGGAAAATTCCCAGCATGGTTAAGCTCAGAGACTTTCCTTCACCCATAATGCTCAGCAACCAAGAGTTATTCTAACCACCATCACATCGACTGGAGGGAGGCTGCTGAGCTGCTTCTCTGTTTTGAAGGAGAAGCCGCACTTTGAGACGACAGCTAGCAGACAGAAGGGCGAGCCCGATGGCTGTGGCTGCAGGAGCGGTATAGATCAGGCCACATTGCAGTCACCACTAGACGACTGGGTCACCCTCCGTCCCAGATCTGGGCCTGGCTGGCAGGGCAGAAGCTGTTTTGATGGGGCAGGCACACTGACAGTAATTGAAGGCTGGGAGAGGGACCTTTCATTACCCGTCTGTTTCCTTCTCTTCAGAAGTTGATTTCCCAAGACCTGAGGAAAAAACCCCACTGCAACTGGCGGGCACATCTGCCCTCTGGGATGGCCGGGGTCCCCCTGGGTGCCAAGGTCCAACCGTGAGCCCCTTCCGGGCTCGTCAGTGTCGGACCCACACATGGGGCATTTCGGAGTGGGGGTGGATGTTCCCAGAGCAATCTCTAGTTAAGCAGGACAAGGCTCCAAACCACTAATTGGTCTTAATATCAACCTGGCGAGAGAATAAAACTAGGTTTCCCTGTGAAACAAAGACACGGTGAACCCACAGCTCCTGCCTCGCCTGCTGGCAAATTCAGGCATCCCTGCAGTCGGCGGCTGGCGGGCAGAGCTGTTTCTCTCGCCGGGTGTTTCACAGTGTTCATGCAAAGCAAACATCTTTGTCCCCCTGTGTATTGTGTAGAAATACTGTAGAAATAGCACATCAGCCTCTCGAGGCAAACAACACCCTGACAAACCCGCGGAGTGGAGCTGCCCCTCGCCCGGAGGGAGGGAGGGAGGGAGGAAGGAAAGGAGGGAGGAAGGGATGGCTCCCCGCACCCACCGCCCCCTCCTGCGCGGATTTCGGGCTCCTTCCGGGAGAACTGTCACTCTCTAGACTCAAGAAAATACTTTTCTCTCTTTCAAGAAAATACTTTTCTCTCTTTCGCTCTGTCCACATCGTTGCCATGTGTCCCTCCACCCCTTCCCCATCCGGCTCAAAGGTTCAAGGAGAAACGGAAAAATTAGAGGCAGAAGCGCCTGTATTTTGTGTGCTTGCTTCTGACGCCAGAAGGGATTTAGAGATATTACGGCAGCTTATTTAGAGAGTCCCAAAGCATACCAAAATAAAAATAAACGAGCAGGAAAAAACGCGTTGGGTTTAAGCACGCAGTCGGGGAGCGCCGGCGCGGGAGCCGCAGGCAAACGTTGCTCCGGTTATTCCGGCAAAGCTCCCGGGGCGGGAACCGCCTCCCGCTCCCACAAAACGTCCCGGTTCGTGTAAGACACAACTACGCTGAAAAGAAATTATATCATGCATAATTATGAAATGTATCTGTATACGCCCCGTGTGACGGGAAAGGACTGACGCTTACCGCTGTCCTTCCCGCCGGGCCTTTCTCGGCCCCGGGGCTCCCCCTGCGCCCCCGGCAGCCGGGACCAGGGCTCCCCTCTCCC
>VZZY01022704.1:54022-89804 GCA_013400335.1 Eurystomus gularis
TGCCGGGCCGTGCCGGGCCGCCCCGGGCCGTGCGAGCGGGCACGTCCCACCGCCGGCCTGAAACCGCGTTTTCCCCTGTCCGCAGCGAGCTCTGGAGGCAGGGGAATAATTTGAAAATGAGGCGTAATTGCTTCCTACGTTAAGCATTTTTAAACGCTTAAGTAGACGGCGAATTTCCTACGTTTTAATTACAACACGATATAACTGTTACTTAATAAATCTCTGCCTAAATCTTCGTACATGCCCATCAAATCCCGTGCCAGGAGAAAAGCTATTAAAAAGCTCAACTGTTACTCCCCGGGAACTCAGTTTTTGAAAACTTTTTTTCCGTCCGATGGAAACAATTCAAAACGTATCGGAGATTCCTCAGATCCATCGACTTCCCGGCCATTCTTTTGTTAGGCTCGTAATGAATTCGAGGGAAACCCACGATCCCTCTTTAGCTTGTTCCCATTTAAAGACAGAGCTTTGGGGCGTATTTTTCGAGTTCTGTGTCCGGCTCTGGATTCCATGTCGAGGAGACTTCTGTACCTCATATTTGTACCCTTTCAAATTCAAGATGTGGAGCGCAAACTACTGGAATACTTGTGAGGGGGTGGATGAGGCAGTGGGAAATACTGTAGTCCCCAAGGCGAGCAACCACTTTATTACATATATTGCCTTACAATCACTATGCAGCCCTTGATGCTGCCCGGCTTGTTTTGTATCCCATTTTTCTATTATCCCGTTATTATTATGTTTATTTTATATCCCAAATAATGGGCACTGTAGTATAACCATGGTTAAAGATAGAATTAGAGTTAGATTTGAAGTTAATATTCATCCTTCCACCATTTTCTTGAAACAACTAAGTTGTTAGCAGTCTTACTAAAAATGATGGAAACGGCTTGTCATGGACTCTGTTAAGAACAGCTGTACTACGCCTGCATTGTCTTAGGTTCCAGGCTGGGCCTTCTACTTATGATTCTGTTGAAATATTCACAGGATCCAGCTCGTAGGCTGTAAATGATTGCCTCTGTTGGAATCTGATTTACCTCACCTCAACAGATGCATTGAGGAACAACGTTGTGTAAATCAGCTTATATTCAATGCTGGTGTTGGAAATTGGTTTTTATCTATTTTCACTCTTTCAATATTTATGCTTTTGTTTTAATAATATATCGCTGTTGTTCTGTCAATACCAGTCTTTAAATTTATGTTCAACCTGAAAAATCAGCTGATGAATGTAATTTAAACATATCTGCTATTTAAAAATGGAGCAAATTGCTATCAATAAAATGGAATTCATTTCTCAAAATGCATTGTCCAGAGAGTTTAAAGGGGCAGAAAAGCTAAAAAGTATTATTTACCCAAAAGGTAATTTTCAAGAACCCTATTCGCTAAAAGAAGACACTGAGGAGATGCCCCCTGGCTCCTTCTCTGTAATAATACGGGTAAATAGAATTTGACTTTGTAAAGTTCTAACCTAGAGACCGGCAAAGTAGTGTAGCATTCAGACTGGCTTAGCAGAGAATTCATTCACATGTATAATTGCTTCATCTGCCACAAGTTTATTGCCTTGTTAATTTAGAATGTATTCAGAAAAAAATAATGTCAAATAAGGATGGGATAATGTGATTTTTTTTGCAGTTTTTGCAGCATTCTTTTTGCCAAAAGATTTGTTCCAGCCAGGTCCAAAGCGAAATTTATGAAACGAGCTCTCACTGCAGATAGCATAGCCCTGACTTGCTAGCTGTCCGTTCGGTGAAGTGCGGTGAGTCTGGGGTGGCAGTCTGTGACAGTGAAGTCTCACCAGAAGTCTGTGATGTCTTTGCATCTTTTCATAGTCTCTTGCAACGTGTACTGCTTTGGGTGTAAATACATGAGCATGGGACAGATGAGAACATTGGTTCATTTGTGTGAATCTAGCAAAGGGGTATTTGGAATGGTGGAAAATGGGGAAGCCACAGTCATAATTTAAATGCCAGAAGGTCTACAGTGAAATAGGCTCTGTCTTTGGAATTCAAGGTAAATGCTATTTTCCTTGCCTCCTCTAGGCAAAGCTTATTGCAAAAGCTGGGGTAAGAAGGCAGATTTCCCTGAGAAGTGACTCTTCTGTAATATTCCAGTTTTATGTCTGTGTAACCAAAGTCAGAGGCACCTACGAGAGGAGTAGAGCAGCAGGGAATCAAGTGTGCGTGTTTTGCTTAGGCTTTCCAATTATACAACAGGAGCAAAGGGAATGTGCTCTGAAGCACATTAACAGTGTTTTGTGTGTGATAAGGAATTCTGCTGTTTCCAATAAATTTCAGCAATGTATTTTTCATCAGCACCATGGAAGGTTCACCTGTCCACAACTTTCAAATACTTCCATAGCTGCGAGTGAAGGACTTGTTTCCTCAAACTTAGCCATGGAAGATAATATTTTACTTCTCAAGAAATCCCCTGGAAACTCCCTCTGTGTAAGACTAGAAAAATTGAGCCCAAAGAACAAGGTCTTCTGTACTTTAAAAATACATTTATTTGACTCCTCCTTTTAAACAATATACATCTGTTTTAGCACATGGAATCTTGTAGGCATTTTTCCCTCTTTGATGGGTATGAAGGGCTGCATGTCACCCCTTGCCCCACACATCAGTGACAGTTCAGTCTAGGGAAGGAGGGAGAAAAACTTCACATTTTTGCCTCAGCAACACACAGTCACGCTTATTTAACATGAAACCGAAACTCTGGATGTAGAACATTTTTCACTTTAAGTATTATGAATTTCCTGGTGTCTCTGGGGCCTTTGTTTGTGATGCTTCTTGGTATTTGGGTCTGGAGGGTTGAAAGCTCTGCCTTGGCAGACTGTGATTCTGTACCAAATGTTCCCCAGGAAATTACAGAGGTGCCTTGTCAAGTTTCTATTCATTTTTTATTACCTGATGCCCCGAGTTGTCATTTGTACGTAAGCAATTGCATTATATTTTCCTGGTGCATTTTATGAACAAATTTGTCATATAGCTTTGCCAACAGAGTGACTGATTCAGAGAAACTGAAAAGGGAAACAAGTTTTTCTGAGAGCTTGACAGTTTTGGGTCATGCACATTTCATACAGAGCTCAGTTATATTGCGGTATGTATATGGAGAGGCACATTCAGCGTAGTGTTGGGGAGATAGCTTCTACAGCTAATTATAATATTAATACAAAGGATTAATATTCTGAGTACTTTGTGCATTACTTTGTGCTTATATTGACAGCTGCATTTACAAAAAAAAAGAGCTGAAATCACTGAAATACAAACCCATTTATACCCTGCATTTGAAATTAAAACATTTAATAAATACGTATCATATTTAATATGCAGTTTTCAGACATCTGATGCTTGTAACTTTCTGGACTAACGTCATGGATGTGCAAACTAAAAAAACTGTGGTTTGTAGGTTACACATGTATGAAAATGCAGAAGATCTGACATGTGTTTGTACAATTTGTTGAGTGGCTTTGGAAATACTCTTTTTCAGAATTATTTGCAGTGTGCATTGCAGAAAGCAGATGTGCACATTGCCAAAGGGAGCTGATACTCATTAAAAGGAAAAATCTTGTAACTGGGGGGTCTAGGAGCAAGTGGTTATTGCAGGCTTGCTCCTGGAATGAGTACACTATTTGGAGGCCTGATCCCAAACCGACTGGAGTTGCTGAAAACAATCCTAATTCAGAATGGCTTGTGAACATGGTTTGAGTGGTCTTCCTCTGACATATTGGGCAGACCCCAAAGTAGCAACTGCTTCACGTTTGTCTCAGCTGAACTTCATCAGCTCTTACTGGCTTGAGTTTTTGGCTTTGCTGGGATAGCACTCCCTGTCCTTTGGTTGCATTCTGATTAGGGGTCATGAGCTCCATGTGCTGTAAGCACATAAAGGCAAGTCTCCATTTTAGGGCAAGTGATTGCAAATAATTGTGGGTGCAATTCTGGACAATTATTTGCACAGAAAATGTAGGCAGTGTAAATATTTAGTTCCTGATCTTTGATTGCAGATGAACAATGAACCATATATGCCGTGGCCAAAGCATCTGTAATTGTTTTTATCTCTAGTGCTTAGAATCCACAGCACATGGTAACTTCTTTGGGAGTCAGAAGAAAATGTAACTTTAAATGTTATGGCCAATTACATGACCCTCCTGCACAGATCGTTCATTGAAAAAATGAACTAGCAGATTCTTTATTTGGCATCTTATATTCTAACTCAGAATTCAGGCAGTTGGACTGCTATGGGTCAGTGTATCCTTCAATGATAAAGGTCCAGACCTCCTACTCTTTGCTCATACCTGGCAGTGGGAGGAAGGTGTTGAGGAGAGGTACTTACGTACTTTCTTGCCTAGCACCTAGCAGAATTGTTAGTAGAGTTCCTGTTTGGTGCAGGGGTTCAGACCTTGGCTCACAGACTGTCCAGTTCTGTCACTCATTAGGATCTCCAGACCAGTGCCTGTTATTAAAATATTGTCACTAAGATGGCTTGCTCAAGGTCTAGGCATCCATGTCATTGCATGTTGTGGGTGAGGGGCATGAGCTGATCCCACTACATGCACCCGATTCCTTCCCAGGTGATCTGGATGGCACCCCATTCGAACCCCATTTGTGAGACCTGCCTCTTACTGGCCACCTGCTTCCACGGCCAAAACACAGTGCCCTGCCCACCAACCCACATGGCTTCAGGGCACTCCACCCGGATGAAACTAATAAAGAAAGTCAGAGAGGTGAGTGAACGGCATAATGACACTCAAACTGCACTCAGAGCACTCCCTGCTCAAAGGGCCTCAACCCTCCAGGATCTCTGCCATGACAAACAGGACCAGACAGAAAAGTAAGAAAGAGTGGTGGGAGATACCAAGGAGCCAAGGAGCAGAGTGCCAGGGACAGGGGGGCTAGATAGGACTTGATCTCTTCAGTGTTCTGGTGCTTGCAGTGGAGTGGGAAGTAGATAAAGACTGTATGGTGTGTTTGAATTTGTCGTGACAATTTATTAGCTCTTAGGAATTGCTTATATACCTAGTTATAAGATCACTGGCATTCAATAATGGGCTGCGATTCAACCCTGTTTAACTTACCAGCTTCTCGGTAATTGCCTCTGCAGCATCAGATATTTGTTAGACAAAGGGGACCACTGTTTTGGCTCTCCTTGAAGAGGACAAAGTGGGAACTTTACCAGTTCGATCTTGTATTTGCCTAGCTTCTAGCCATCAAGAATCCCTTTCATGTCTCTGTGTTTGTAAGTCTCCTTCTTCCAACCTCAGTTTCATTCAAATAACACAATACTGAAATTACAATATATCATTAAATATATTACAAGAATGCATTTTCCATAGCACCTTCTGCTAATACATTATGGTTTTAACCGTCAGTGTAGAAAGAACAAATGTTTATTCTTTCAGTGTATTTGCTTGTTTAACGTCCACGCGCGCCCTGCCTGACTCCAGATTTTACCAAAATACCAAGGGGGAGTTGTTGTGCAAAACTGTTCTAAAACTATGGGAGTCTGTTCTTAGTTCTGATTCAAGGGAGTTTACTTATATGGCATGGGTTTTTTCCAAGTTTTTGTTTTGTCCCTGTAAGCACAGTATATCTGTCTTTGTCATCAAAATCAAGCTGTGTGCTCACACCACACAATTTGTTTTCACTCCAGTCTGGTTGTGAGGTTTGCTAAATAACAGAATATATATCCCAAGATTTAGCACCTTCACTGCAAAAGCAGTGACTTCCATTTATATCGTCCTTCCTAAACTGAAGTATGAATGGAAAGCAATAATTCAGTGAACATATAGACCTTGCACAGTAATCTATGTTGTGGAGACATTACAAGTGGACTTACTGGTGTGTGCTCGGTGTGCTATATGTGGTAGATACCATTTAACTGTGAAAGCCATCTAAACCCATCCCTCTTCTGAAGAAGCACTGGAAAACCTTGCTCGCCCCTTCTCCCTCAGAGTGCATGTAGGTTTTGCAACAATCCCTGTCTGCCTTGTATCCATTGTGCCTTTTTCTTCTACCTCTCTTTTCCTCCGTTGTTTTTGTAGTGGATTCTTCAGTCTCTGAGAAAGAGGGTTTTTTTTCACTTTTGTTTCTGCTGTAGTTTGTTTTGGAAAAGACATGAAATGCCCCTGGCTCCTTTAGGAAAGGATCGGTGATGGTGTGTAAATTCAAGTTACTCTTACTATTTCCAAAACTGGGCTTTTGTTTCCCTGAAGAGGCTGAGATTTTAAATTTGATAAGAAAATATAATTAAGAGTGATCTTGATGTATGTCTCAACTATAGTTAAAACACTCAATTGATATTATCTGATTTCTGTGTTATTCAGTGCAGCTGGGGATGCCTATAAGTAAAGGAAATAACTTTAAGTTAATAAAAAAGCAGGTTAAACACAGGGAATGAGGTCTGCTCATTATTAAGGGAATGGACATTATTTTGGAAGGAAATAGTGTGATTTTCTCATGCAGTACATTGTAATGCGTTGAATTCATAACAGGAGAAATAACTAAAGAAAATGGCATCTTTGTAAGAGATGTATAGGATTGGGTAACCAATTACATTTGGAGTCTTAAAGCACTCAAGCACACAAATAATTCTGCTTTATTTGTGACTTCAGCTAGAATAGCAGCATTGCTTCGTATGGCTTACAGTGAAAGCAAAACACTGTAATTCTCCGTTCTTAAAAGATCTCTTTCCATTTTTCAAATCTTAGTCTTGTGGGAGTCAACCCAGCTCAGCTGAACAACAGACTGACTGGAAACCTCCTGCCCATGTGTTGTTTTTAAAAGCTCCTCAGTTCCAATCTATTACCACTGTGCAGTCTTTCTTGAAAATAAAAGCATATTTCAAAGTAGTATCCTACATACAAAATGCTTCCCCTTCAGTTCAAGATTTTTTGGATGTCAAAATTATTTAATGACAATGTCCTTTTTTTGAGAGTCTGTTTTATTCTCTTCAGCTTGCAAATTAATTGAAAATAAAAGGGGCAATATGTTCTTTCATCTAAGAATATGGATATGTAGTCTAATATGAAAACATTTTCAATAATTTTTTCCAGCATTATAAAAGGACAGCAAACCCTGCTTTGAAGGGTCAACTCTGACTAGGCTATTCGCGTGCAGTTTAGCAATTTTATTACATTTTTCTTAAAAAGATTTTTAATAAAAAGTGTTATCATGAACTGGAGAAATTTACTAAGTAAGTGCTCACTTTTGTAATCGTTCTTTAGATAACAGATTACCTGTGTAGGCACATGAATTTTGGTAAGATGCTGATCTGGATGAGTGTTTGTAGGATCATGTAGTTTTCCCATTGATGCTGGATTCTGACTAGCTGCTGAATTCTGACTAGCAGCTTCAGAATTTATCTCTGATTTAGTCAACTACAATTTCTACCAAAATATTATTTAATATTATTCATTTTAAAACCTTAAAAGAAACATAGATGTATTACTTACATCTTCAGATAATGCCATTTTCCTAAATGAGATTTCCATTACAGGCCTGCTGCTGCTGTTTTACTTGGAAAATTTGTTTACTCTTCCCTTGGGATCCCATATGTTGGTTTGATTTATAAATCATATTTAACCTCCAATTAAAAAGGGAGATTTAGCATGTTGGCTTCCTTTATGTCTGTGGTTTGTGTTTGATTGCTCCTAGTCTTATCGCCATAACCTTTTTGACTGATCATATGCATGTCACTAAGAATATGAGATATCCTCTGTGATTTTAAGGTAACTTACTCTTCTGATTGAAGGATGAGATAATTCAGCTCTGCTTCCTCCTAAGATTTTCCTTTGCTGTGGAAAAAGTTACTTCTCTAGTAGCTACTTAGTGACTGCATTTTCAGGACATTCAGAAAAGAATCAGCATTTCCAGAAATTTTTCTAAGTTTTTCATTTTGAAAAATGAGCAGTGAGAGGGTGTCTGTCTGTGGAGCTACAGTAGCGTCCCTGCAGCTGCTGCCAGCACTCCACTTTGCTGGAAGCTGCTGCTCTCAGCAAGACAGTTGTGGTACCTCTGCAGATTTGTTTCGTTTGCTCCTCCATGCTGGAGGATCAAGGCAATGCGCTGAGCTTGCTCTCCAAGTCAGCGTTAGAATTGGGAAACACACATGAAACAGCAACCTTATTCACCAGAGGCGTGCTTCCCAAGTTGTGACACAGGCTGAACTTCTGCTGATTCCAGCAGAGGAGTTTGGGCTGAGTCACCATCCAAGCTCATTAGGGCTGATGAATTAGGTAACAAGGTTGAAGCCTATGTTGTTTCTCCAGAAACGTTTTTTTTTAACAGACATTAGAATACTGCCACAAAAGATACACTCTTTGTCTATGTAATGTATTACCCATTTAATAAGATATTGTTACAATTACATTACAATGGTCAAGAGTTTCAAATAATTGGAAATAATAACTTTAAAATAAGAGGAAAAATTTACATTCATTTGGACACTTCTGAGATAGACTGGAAAACTGAGGTGGCATCAAATCTGCTCTCATTTGTATTCATGTAAACCTAAAATGAGATCATTTGCATTATTGCTATTAATGATAATAACATTATAATAATAAATAATAATTGCAGGTCTGTAATTTTGAATACTGTGACTCTGGGTCATTTTCTGTGAACATTTAGAAGCCACATGGGAAGGGATCACAGGAGAAGGTCTAATTTTGATGCTGAGAGAACACATATCTAAGCAAGCAAAAGGCAGAGAAGGAAAGGTAGAGAAGAGGATGAAACAAAATAAAATAATATCAATTACAGTATAGAATTTGGATTTATACCACGATGTTGAAAAGTGGAATCTAGCTTGTGTGTTTCTCTTGATATGAATATAACAAAGGCAAGAAGAATAAAGTCAGGTAGTTTGTCTGATGGGGATTGATTGGAAAGTTTGTCAGGAAGCCTTGTGTCTTGTCTCTTCTTCCTATGCAGAAGAGAGGAGGCTGGAGCTGTATGACACATGATACCAGCATAACTTTCATAACAGAAATCAGGGGGTTGTGTGGTGGTTACCTCTGGTTTGGAGGACTTTTAGAAGTCCAAACAGCTAATGGAAATTACGTGTTGCAAAGACAATCCCACAATGGGATCTAGACTAGCTTTTCATCCACCCACTCCCTCTGTGTCCCAAATCCCCAAAAGACAGAAAACAACGACAACAAAAGTAATCTGCAGTGAGTGTTGTACCTGAAGTGTCTAAACCTAAAAATTCCCTCTCCTTAAATTGCTGAAAGAACTTCACTGGTGAAAATAAGTGCAGCCCATTTGTTTCAACAGAATCATCTTATGTGACCTATAACAAGATTTTATGTCCACCTTGGCTTTGAATTCTGGCCTGAGTATTCCTTTCACTGACGCTGGTGCGTTTCAGCAGTAACTCAGCACAAAGGCACCAGACTCAGCTTGTGACCCTGACCCAACCACTGTTGTTTTGTGGGTATGTTTTTGAAAACATGTTTAAATTTGCAAATTGGTGGGAAGTCATGTGTTCTAGGTTTTGAACCCAGCTCTCAAAATTGGAAATACTTATTACATTAGTTGTCTCAAAACACTGATAGAAGTAGCAATTCAGAGCAAATATTTCTTTCTGGTCTTTATAGAAGCTGGACAGTAAGTGCTTTCAAACAGGAACCCTTATCACTTGCACAGCAGAGGTTCTTGTTCAGTTAGAACTTCATGTTTGTTTGTTTGCTTAAAAAATCAGATTTCCCTTGAAAAGCAATGGTTTAAATTAAGAAGAAAAATATTTATAAAACTTAAAAACCAGGTTCAAGATGCTCTGCACTTAAAACAAGTTCTAAGGGTTTTAAAAATCCGTAAACACCATGGTGTTCTCGCACTCCTAATTATGAATGTTTAGATTTTGGTGTTCATTTCCTCTGACTGAAATACTGCAGGATGAATTATTCATCCAGTATATACAGGGTCATGGAACTTAATCCCCTCCATTTATTTTAAGTGAATGTCATGTTTGTAAAAAGTGCCAGATTGACAGACAAGATTCAGCCCTTCTGATAACCTACACTTTGTATCTAAAGCTGTTTAGAAGTAAAAACTCTTGCAGTTAAAATTATTGGGTCACATCCATCACTGATGAAAGTCAGAGATGAAAATCAAGGGGGTTTTTTTTGGTTTTTTTTTTTGATAGCATAGTTTTAAATCACATCAGGTTTTTCTCTGTCCCCTCAGATTTGAATTTGGGCTACAGGAGGCCTCTGGTGGCTCTGTGGGCATTTGTGATTAGTTTTGGGTTGCCGAGAAACTCCTGACAGCCTTGCCTGTAGGAGCTTCAGGAGGCCAGGACATGGGCTCAAGCATTGGCGGGCCAGAGAAGAGGTGGCTTTTTGGCACATTGCCTGGCACAGATCTAGCCTGTGCTCAGTAGCACATGGCCAGACTGCCCCAGCATGGGGTCGGGCAGGGCACAGCCCAGGGACCCTGCCCAACAGGCTGTGTGGATGAGGGCATCCTGTTTCTGGCAGAAGAGAGGTGAGCCGTGGGGCTGGGTATTGCATGGCGCTGCTTGTTCTCAGGGCCAAAGAATCTGCCCTGGTCTGTTTTATTTACATGTATAGACATAGTCATCACCTCCAGAGAATTTTTTGCCTGGACATAGCAGGAAGTAATTTCTTGAGGACCAAAAATTACCTTTCTCTACTCATATCATCTTGGCCTGTGATTGTGTGGTGGGGAGAGGTGCCTGGCAAAGTGATTATGTCAAGCGGTATTTCACCTTGGTGCAGCACTGTGCACAACCTTGAAGGATGCGTTTACAGTCTTACCATTCCTCGGATGAGAGGCTGTTTGGGCATCTGCCTTTTCTAAAGACCTCTGAAAGGAAGTGCCAGCAGTTGGAGAGTGTCCTACAGCATGGCAGGCTGTACAGCATATGGAAGCATTTTCTCTCCTCTGTGGCAAAGAAGGGCTATGGCTTTTCCCAGAGCCATATGCAGTAGAGAGGAGCAGTGTCAACACAGGAGGCTGGAGGGATCTGTGCTTTCTCTGCAACCTAGGAAGAATCCTTTGAAAAGCACAGCCAAGGGTTCATGGGACATGGCCACTCATAGTGAGGAATCCTACTTAAAATGGGGCTTTCAGGCACAGACTTGAACCTACTCCTTGGTACCAACCTGCTTGAGAGTGTGCAAGCCTGGAGGACCAGGGTGGCCTTGCAGAGTCCAAAAAGTCTTTCCTTACCTTCAGAGGCTGGAGGTTTGTGCTGTCTCAAAGTCTATGAGACTCCTCACAGTCTTGCCCCAGATCTTTTGTCCTTCTAGCACCCCCTGGGGGTTTCTGTACTTCTCTGTGCAGGATGCTTTTGGGTTGCAGCTTTTCATGTCCCAGTGTTACAACCTGGCTCTAGTGGCTCTACTGCCTCTGTGCAAAGCTTTTCATCGCTCTTTATTATAAAACACAGAAAGGTGCTCATTTTTGTCTCACATTCTACTGAAAAGCACTTTACACATTGGAAGAGGCAGGGAGCTTGGAGAGCAGCAGCTTTTTAGAGTCTGTCACACTTTACTTTCCAGTAAATTCAGTGAAATAATTTTCCATGTGATTTAAGAAGTGTACTAATTTACAGTGCAATTATTTGAAGGTTTGTATTAATTAGTATTGTTGCAAACACTGATATTTAGAGCTGAGGCTAAAGTGTAATTCTGAGACACAGTAGGGGACTTGTAATTGGAGTTGAAGGTCAGGTCACATAGTTGGATTTTCAAAAGAATAAGGCAAGTTCAGCTTCAACAAAGTGTTTATGGATTTGGAATGACAATTATGTTGCTGCTGCAGCTGTATGTTTTGTACTAATTACTACACCTATTGGAGGCTTGTGGCTGGGATCCCATCACTGTCTCCTGCTGTTTTAGATTGCTGTGGAAGTTTATATTGACTCCAGCAGGATTACTGCTTGGTTTCCCAAGTGGCAACAAGAGGATAGTCCAGCCAATGGAGCTGTAAGTTACATTGGTAGGAAACTCATGAGACTGAAACCAGGCCAGTGCCATTTATGGAGGTAAATGTGGAAATTTAGGCAGGTGCAATCCAGACAGGAATTGAACAAGTGAAATATTAAAATAATGTTAAGTTTTAGCAGAACAAAGTCGGTTTTATTTCTTAATTCTGCACTACCCAGGATAGGTCTGGTTCTACCAGATGATTCAAAGTGGCAGATGCCACATGGTTTGCTAAATCCATACTTGTTCTTTCATATTCAGATAGGAAATGTTTCTGGGAAAAAACACCCCAAATCCTACAACATAAACACTACACAAATCAAAACTTAAGCAAGAGAAATGATCTTGGTTTGTACCTGTTCTGCTGAAGAAGCTGTTACAGGGTGTGAAATAAACCACCAAACACTTTTTATTTAATTAAGGAGTCATTCATTGTGAAATCCTACCGTGGCAGACTGGAGGACTCTCCCTTCTCTATTTAAATAGAAACCCTTCTCCCCAGCCTACAGAAGGACCTAGGAAAACAGCTTGCAGGAAAACACCCAGCCCTGCAATTGTTTTGTGCACAGAAGCCCTATTGAAACCAGGAGAAGCTGTGAGCAAAGAACATTTGCAAGGTTATATCCCAAGTGCCTAGAAAATAGATTTTTAAAAGACATCATCAATAATAATACTACTACTATAGTTCTGACTCATGCTCTAAGTAAACAGTTACCAAAGAGTTTAGGTTTCCACCTCCCCCAGCTGCTTGTTACCTTCCCACTCCGAGGATTGTTGCTCTGGGATCTGTGCCTTTGCCTGGCTGCTCCAGCTCAGGGTTGAGCCCACCTTCCTTTGGGGCTGGGGTAGGCGAGACGCTGGGACGGGTCTGTCTCTCCTGCCACTGGTATGGCCATGGTCACTGTATATCCAGCTTAAACTTCTACAGCACTACCTGCCAGAGCCTGGCCGTAGTGGCCAATACCCCATGTAAAGTTTGGGAAAGGTGGGTAAACATTGCAGCCTGCCTGCTCCAACCCAGGGGACCCATTGCCAAGAGGACGAAGGTGCTCAGTGAGACAGATGGGACAAACTCATCACAAACACCTCCAGCAGTAGCTCTCAAACGTAATGATTAGATGCAACCGTGGGCTTAAGGAGTCTGTTAACAACAGCTTGTGGGAAGGTGTGCAGGCATACAGGGGTACGTGTTGGCTCCTGCTTTGCTCTCCGTTTGTGTTCCCTAAACATCTGCTGCTGGGCCCTGTTCGGGACAGGCTGCTCAGAAAGGTGTGCAGGACTGATGCAGGGTAGCTGGTCTTTTAAGAAAAACACAAGGAAGCTGCTGTACCCCTGAAAGCCAGGGGAGAGGTTATGGCTGGCTCCCCGTGTGTCCCCACTAGTCCTGGTTCTTGTACAAAGCCCTAGCAGCATCTGAGGGCAGCTTCTTTTACAGCAGATCCACTGTGTCTTACTCTCTTAGAAATGCTTTTCCTTTTCCTTTCAGGCACCCAACGGCCTCCCAGCTGTCAGCAGTTTTGTGTCAGCACCAGCCATGCCTCCCTATGCCACACCAGCCCAAGTGTCACCTTACATGACATACAGCGCTACCCCATCCAGCTACATGGCCAGCCACGGCTGGCAGCATGCTGGAGGCACCCCGCTGTCCCCTCACAGCTGTGACATCCCCGCCTCACTGGCATTCAAGGGCGTGCAGACGGCCAGGGAGGGAAGCCACTCAGTCACGGCCTCCGCTCTCTGATGCAGGAGCCTGTCCAGGATCACCACAAGCCCGGGCTGGTCATCCCCTGAGCCTGGCTCACGGACTACTCTCTTTGTGCCGGAGATACCTGGAATTTCTCCTTGTGACTTGTCTCCTGTAAGGCTTTTGGGATTGAAAGAGATGAAGACAACATCAGAAACTGAGAGAAATGTGGTGTTGCGCTCTTTAAGTAAAGAACTTGCGTCCCTCAAAGGGCTCATGAAGCCTTGTCCCACTCTCTCCTGGTCAAACCACACGTATTTATTCTTAATCATCACAGACTTTCTAAATGTGCAATTGTTATTAAGATTTGTGTAAAAATCAATAAAGAAAAATCACCATAGAAAATTCTACTATGCCTTGAATCAGCAAAGGCGGCTAAACGGGAGTTGTTTGCCAATTGCCTAGAGAACAACCTTTTCATCAATGAGTTTATACAATCCACTGCTATTGAGAGATCACTTTTTGGTTGTTTTGTTGGGTTTCGGTAATCAAATATAGAACCAAGGCAATAAGGCGGCTCCCAGATTCTTCTGGTGTGTTGCCATCGTCAGGCAGTAGTAATGCCTTTGTGTTTTTATCCACTTGTAAATATAGGCTTTTGACAGCATTTGTTTTCATCTTCCAGTACATTTATTTCTACTTTTTTTTTTTTTAAGTTAAAAAGGTGACTTTCTAGCTATTTTCTGTGTCTTTGTGTGGTGGGGCTACAGCCACAGGTGATGAGGTTTAGGTAAGGTTTTTTTTCATCGTGTTTTTGTGCCTACAGTGGAGGCGTCAACATATCATGAAATACAGTTATATCTTTAGCAGAAGATTAAAAGGCAGAAATCCAGCCAAGTAACTCTCTCCAGCTATTCCCAGCCTCCCAGATTCATAAAACACCACATTCATATTAAGTGTACAAACAGAAACACGTGGAAAATATCCAAACAAAAATGAAAACTGTAGAGGAAAATGGCATTAGTGTGCAATCCGTGCAGAGATGCTTACAAAGCCATGTCAGTCAACACTTCCACCGAGAAACAGAATTGTACTGTCATTGTCGGCTTACTTGTGTCCAGCATTTTCGGCCCCAAGGTTATGTTGTAATTTTTTTACGAGGAAGTTGTCTTTAATTTCTGCTTTAACGAATGTAAAATATGGCTCTTGGTAAAGTTTACATTGTTCTGAAGCATTTTTTTTTCCCTTATAGGTATATTGGTGGTGGTGCTACAAACACAGATATTATTTAATATTAACAAATTCCCTTTCTACAATTCTGTATCCAGTGGCAAATACTCTGTGCCAGTTACTTTGCTTTAAACTTTAATCCCAAGAGAGTTAACGTTCTGATCTTTGAAAATTTACCTGTTTTTCTTGGGCAATAATAAAGTTCTGACTATTATTCCATATGCTGTAGGTATGTTCAGAATACGAACATGGAAAAAAAGAATTAAGCCTGGTGTGACATTTCATATCCTTCATAGAATATTAATATATTGTGCATTTTTATAAATATAGTGCAATAACTTAAATTACACTAGAGATAGTTAAAGCAGAGGGGAAAATGTCATTCTTCAAAAGTTGTTCTATCTGCATATTAAACATTCATTCATTAAAAGGTAAAATACAGTCCCCTCTTAAAATACAGTCCTCTCTTTGTGGATTTTCAGCTTTCACTACCAAGACATCTGTGGGTAAATTTTCATGATAATCTAAGTAACCAGTACATATGTTATGTACAGTATATCCTCTGAGATATAGATGGTTTCAACTGACTGCTGCCACCTTTGCTTTTTGCATCAAAAAATAGTTAATGGAACTGCATTTCTATAAAGGACAGAGGTATTGTAGTGTGGCCCTAAGGAAGGAAAGATCTGATCTCAGTTGTGATCCCATATTCTTCAGCCTCAAAGGCATCTGATAGCTGCTAAGCTTTAATGAGATGCTGAAACTCTTGTTATTCAGTAGAACACTTTTTAAAGAATGTTTCTTTGAAACCACTAAAGGTAATGTGCACAGATGTGCATTTCCACTCTGCCACACTGTTAGTGATGTGACAGATGTACTTCTGCCTTTATGCAGTTGTAGCTGAAATAAGATGAGCCTTAACACCATGAAAAAGAAGTTGGTTTAATTCTAGATAGGCTCTTCACTAAAAATAAAATGGAGGAAAAAAAAAAAGAGAAGAAAAAGATCATGCATCAATAAACAATTAAGTTGGCAATGGGATTTTAGCTTTCAACCTAGTTGTTTTACTGGATTATAGAATTACTGGGTAAGTCTACCTATTGTTACCCATACAGCACAAACGGGTACATCAAAGGAAAAAAAAACAAAAAAAAAAGAGAAGCCTTTCACAGCACAGCTTTTTGAGCTCCAAGAAATTTACAAGCCTGTAACAAAGTGTGCCTATGTTAAAAGTTTTCAAAACTTTCCCAAGCAACAAGAGGTCATTTCTGGAACAAAAATCATCTTTTCCGACATTCCCATGAGGTATTAGTGTGTTTTTGGCGATACTTAGAGAGACAGATCCTTAGCTTCTATCAGTTGTTTGCATTATCTTGTCTTCAGCTAAATCAGGTTAATTTATAAAGCAAGGACAAGACATGAAGTTAATTACTCCTTATGTGGGAATACACCATCACGAACCACTTCTGTTTTGTGTTTGTTTAGGTACAGCTCTTTGCGCATCTGCCCCCGAGTGGAAAGTCAGTGGGGCTGTGTGCGGAAAGTGTTGCTCGGCGTGAGCAAAGGTACCTGACCTTGGCTCTTGGTGAATCCACCCTGTGGTGGCTTTCTTTCAGTGTGAATTTTCATAACAATGTTTTTTTTTCAAATGTAAATCTACGATGCAGAATACTTCTTTGCCCAAGGACTTTTTTCCCTGCTTATATTCATGGGTAAACTAAAAAACACAACATGTTAACTTACTAGCCACACAACTTCAAGACACTTTACAATAAACAAAGGAGCCTAACTTTTTTTTTTTTTTTAAATAATAAACAAGGGTCAGCTGCTGCTGTCAGGTATGGGGTATAAACCTGCAATGAACTCACTGAGGTGAATGCATTAATTTGGGAAATGTGCAGTATATGTGAGTGCAGAATTTTAAGTTTTTAATCTGAAAAGCCTACATTTCATTCCTAGAGAGTCAAACGTTTTCAAAGAAATCAGTGAAGTCTAATACTCCTTCCTATGACAGCCCTACTGTGTTTGCATGTTCCAGGTACAGCAGACCTCCAGTGTAAAACTGAATCAGATCCCATATTACACCAGGAGTGATGTAGGATTGGTTTGGCACGTTCATGGGTTTGTTTTCTAAAACAACGCTGTATTTTCTGCTTTCTAATAGTTCTCTTTTTTAATCAAAGATCAGGCTGAGCTATTAACAGAAAAAAAAATCATGTTGGAAAGGATGTAAAACCAAAGGCTATATATGTATATACAGTATGTTTAAAGCCTTTTATTTTTATATTTTGAATGCTCTAAATTAATAAAAGACTAATTATAAAACCTTTTGCTTTCAGTTTTCAAAATTATCTTAGTAGTGTCTTCTCTTTGGCTAAGTACCAAAAATGAAATGCAAGAACAAGGAACATTTGCTTTAAGATTATAAACTGTAACAGGGCTAATTTTATTGATTTTTAATGATGAAGTAGCATAGGTATGAGAAGTCACTGTTGTCAGATTTAGACAAGAGAGAGGTTTATTGAGCATGTCAGTACAAGCATCCTTGAAAGCGCTGAGAATGCGTTTCTATTTTTAGCTTTTTGTTGCTTTTCTAATGTATTAGAAACACTTGTGAGACGAGACTTCACATGTGAACTGTCATTTTCAAGTAACAGTTTGGAAAGACATTTCTTTAGGATTGCTGAGAAAAAGATTTGTACTGCCTTAAGAGGAAGAACATTTAAAGTTAACAGTGTGAATATAGTGTGGGGTGATACAGAAACTCAGCAATTACGAGATAAGCATTCATTTGACAACAAGGCAAGTTTAGATAATGGGAATGTTTTTATAACAGAATGTGTAATTTTAAGTTATGTAAAGAGTTTTTGAAAAGAAACTACTGTAGAGTGGCACAAATGCATGAACAGAAACTGTCTTCATTAGCATAGCAGACGTTATTTCACAGAGCTAGTCAGAATGGGTAGTAAAGACAGAAATACATCACTGATGTACCATTTATACTGATTGGGAACAGCAACAATTTTAGCTTTAGAGCAACGTGATTTATCTATAGAAAGATGCATTTCTTTGAGGTGTATGACTAGCTACTTAAAACTGCATGTGTGCTAGCAGTCTAGAACACTGTTTCCCCATCCCCCAACAGTAACGAAAGGCTTAAGAGGCAGTCAAGGTGCATTGAGCATTTTAAATCACAGGACAGCTCTTTAAGCAACGGTATATGAAGGTGGATAAAAAATTCACAGTAAAATCTCATATGCCCGACAGTATTTTTTGGTGTTCATTTGTTTACTAGTTTCTTTTATGATTCCCACAGTTGTTTGGCGCTTTTATGTAACTTGATTCAGACATAATTTTCAATATCTTCTGTGACCTGTGTGAGATTTATATGCTATATATGGCTAAGTGGGACATTTAAGAGTGTGTGTTTTTTCAAGGTTGTGGCTGGTTGTGCTGTCCTTTTTCTGTCCTAACTCCCAACAACTTAAGAAGCTTGGCTATCAATGTTAAAATTGTACTGCACTGAATTGAAACTGGACCCAAGATTGACACAAGAGTTCTTAACTTGGAGTCAATGGAGCTGTCAGTTTACACTAGCTTAGTACCTAGCCCCACAGGATTATTCAATTTTTTTCTTCAAAATCCCCTGAAAGATTATCTTGCCATTTCAGCTGAATTTTTTTTAAAGTGTGGTGACTACGTAGTATAATTCAGTGTCCAGAATTTTCAGTTTGTCCTTGAAAAACTCATCTATTTCTATGGCTCCTTTCTATTTTCTTTTGTTCCAGTAAAACAATTACAAATACCAACTGTGCTATTTACTTGCGACTTACAGAAAAGCATGTCTGTAATTTTTTTCTTGGATCAGGACCTGAAGATCAAATTTATTTTGAACTGTATTAACATCAGTGTAATCTGACGGCATTAACACTATAACAGATGAGAATCACTTTTACTTTATTAAAGTGTATTCTAGAATGCATACAGATTTAAAGACTACATTTTTCAGAAGTGCTGCTTGTGATCAACTGTATTCTGAAGCCACGCATAAACGTATTCGTAAACCAAAAGCATCACTGCACCACCTGGAAGAAAATAGATTATTTTACTACATACAAAATTCAGTATTTTCAAGACTTTGTAGAGCATCCGTAGTGTGCAATCTAAACCGCGATATGGCAAAGACTTATTTGCAAAATGCATAATTCTGCTAATTCCCTAATTCATTAAAAATTCACCAATTCTTAAACCATGCCAATTTTACTTAATATTAGACCATAAAGTTGATGTGAAAAGCTTGTATATTAAATCAAAATCTTCCTCTGTGTGATTTTTTCCTAACTTTTTTTCAAGATTAATATTTTTCTTTATTCTTTTACACGTATGAATTACAAATATGTGTATATTTGTGAGTTTGTTCAGAGACAGATTTGGCCATGAAAGAACAACATGAATGGTGGAATGACAAAAATTCATAACCAGGGTGATGAAAATGCTTTCAGGTATGAGTAAAAAAAGGTTTTCAGCTGTTTGTTTACTATGTCTAAAGCAGGCGATCACAGCATTGAAATGAGTATAATCTTCCTGTGCCAGTACCTGGCTATGAATCCACAGGCAAAGTTTTGATCGGATGAAATGGCATTATCTGCTAGAACTGGTAACAGTATAAAATCCCAGCCTCAATACCATAAAGTAGCTTTGCTGTTAGCGCAGCTGGACTAAAGCCCTTCTGTAACCAGGCTGTAATTACTGTCTGAGCTACAGAAGGGAACATTTTCAGAAGGTATATAACTAAGCATTATAGAGATGTTTCTAGCTGGAGTAGATGGGAAAAGAGCATCAGATTTCAGCCAGTGGGAGTAAAAATGTGCTACAGTTTGCTACTTGAGGGTGCCAGCACTGAGGCACAAATACTCTTTCCGTTGCTATGCCCGTTGTCTCAGTTACCAGGTTAGAGTGGCACCTCTAACAAACAAGTCTGCTCAACTGGGATGACCTTTCTAGGTGGATGGGATAGGCTCAGAAAACAAGACACACAGAACTACCACATGAGTTTTTGCATGTTATTTATGCTAATGAACTATCATCAGACTTGAAACCCTGTATGAACAGCAACTCACAGGTAACTAGACAGAGCAGAGTTTCTAAAAGGCTACAGTAATTTGTAAAAGGCTTTGACCAACACACAAATCATTCACACAAAGTCTAAGATGTGATTTGAACTCAGATCAAGGCTGATTCCTATTCTCACACTGTGTGATCTGTTTGTGTATCTCTTTTCCTGAAAACATTCACATGTTGAAAGAAGGAATTGCCCTCTCAGTCACAATAAAGATCACATTATGGTTTCATTGGAAAGCCAAATCTATATATTAGTCAATGGGACTACAAAAGTGTTTAGAACGAAGTGGACACTTACCTGAATTGCTGGATCTGGGCCAGAATGCATAGTCATTTGTTAGATGGAAAATTTTATTCCAAAATCTGCTGCACTAACAGGTACTGGGGAAGAAAACCCTGCCTTCTCTTTGTCCTGTATGTAATCTAGCATCTTCAGAGTACGAGGGAAAAGGATTTTAGCTCCAGAGTTATGTCTAGCTGCCTTGTTTCCCCTCCCCACCTTCTTCTTTTGCCCTGCACAATAACCAGGCACGGTCTAGCACTTAGCCAGATGGATTGGATATGCAAACATTTACAGACAAACCTAATGCCTCCTTTATACTGCAGAACAGACTCTGTGCCTAGTTGCTTTTAACCGTGTGTGTTCTTGCCTGTTAAACCACCTTGCACAATTGGAAATACAATTTCATGGGAATTGGATGCTGTTCAAATTGGGGCTTCTGCTCTTTTTGACACAGACTGCCTCTGTGGGATGGCAAAGTCTGAGGGCCCAGTGCTTTGCTTTCATGATTAATCAAAACCAGTCAGGGAAAAATAGTCTAAAAGTTGAAGAAGATCTACCTCTCAAACTACTGCACTCCCGCACTTAGAGTAACAAGGGGGGGGTCAATCAGCAAACCCAGTTTTAAGCAGTCCTTGTCCTCCTAGTCATGTAGGGCCATGCAAGTCCCTTCTCAGCTCATGCTATCGGCCTTTTAGTGTTTGTTCTTTGCAGCCCCCACAGAGCACAGGAGAAGAAAGTAACTGGAATTTGATATGCTTGGGCTGTGCTTCGACTAGTTGAGGGCACTTACACTGGAGGGACTCTAGCTTGCATTTTAAGGTAATTTTACGTGTGTACAGAATAGCCCTAGTGAAACAAACAAATCACATTAGGCGCAATAGGAAGCTTTAAGAAACACTTCCAAATGTTTTACAGTTCTGGCATTTGCATGGATGCACTTTGGCTCGTTTGCAAATAAAGTAATTGCACAAAACCAGCAGTTACTTGGATCTGCAATCCTCTAATGAGTATGTGTAAATGATTTTTTTTTTGACACATATTTAGCCAAATCCATCTGTGATACCATTAGATGATGCTATTATCAAAAGAAATCAGTCAAAGATGAAAGAAATTTTGATGATTTCTGGCACTCTTTCACTTATTTGACTGATGCTTGCCACATTTTGTTAAGAAATTGAAAAAACAGAAAGAGAAAGCGAGAACAAAAGCGGTATAGAAATGACAGAGGGAAAATTACCTGGACCAAGCCTCATGATCTTGGGAACCAAGCCTTTGTACAGAGCCAGAAGTCTGTAGCAGAAGAAAAACAAACAAAACATTTCAAACAATATCTTGCTCTAAAAGAAGAATGGAATTTTAGCATATGTTTGTTAAAGTGCTGGCAGAGCACTTAGATGCAATTATTTGAAATTACACATGTTCAATAACAGGCCGTATCTGGATTTTAACATTTTAAAGAGGCAGATCAGATGAAGAGAAAAAGTTAATCAATGTTCAGTCACAAAAGCAATGTTGTGAGCCTAGCCAATCAGAAATACGACTTTAATCAGTGAGATGGTTTTACTTTCAAGACAAGTCTGTTAACAACAGCTGCATACACGGACAAAATGACTGCTATAATTGACTATCAAAGCTACAACTCAGTCCCCACTTGAGAAATATGTTAAAAAGTTGGGAAATGTTATTGCCACAAGGATCTGTCCCCAGTTTAATTATTTCAGCAGTCATTTTAAAGGTACAGAGGTCTCTATAACTGCAATTAGATGAAATTGGGAAATATTCTGTTTTCTGTTTATATTTTCCTTTTACAAAATAAAGAGCTGAAAAAATTACACCATATACACAAAATATTTATTTGTGGAATTTAAATTTTGTCAACCTAATAATAATTTTGTAAGTCTTTTGTAAAAAATCACATGGAGGAGGATACCTCCTTGTAATTCTAAAATATATTTTCAAAATGTTAACATTTGTTCTTTTGATACGTGAGTTCGGGGTGGCTTAATGGTCCTCGTCAAATCTGAAATATAACAACATGGTTTTATGGACCCATATGAACTAAAACAGAGGTCTGGACATTTATTAAAATAAGAATGTTTTACCCTTCCTCTTTATAGACTGTTGCCATAGTTTTAAAACAGGTTCTGTACTTGATCTCTCCAGGAACTGGCTGTGGTCCTTGAATCCTACTTTTTGCAACATCAAAAGGAATGTTAATAATTGAGGCTATTGTTCCTGAGACTAGCCCAATTCCAAATTTCCTCAAAAACTCCAAATTTGGATCCTACAAAAAAAGAGAGAAAAAAAGAATAAAAAGGGAAATGGAAGGACCTATGCAGGTTAAGCACTATAAAGTAATATGCATTTAATCAGAAAACTCACACAACACACCACACTCATGTTATTTTAGCGGAACACATTAGGATTTCCTATGCTGGAACTTGTTTTCTTGACAATCCTATTGGCTATGTTTTTACACATGGTCTAAATTGCTGAAGTACACATTTCCTCACACAGGATTTATAAACACAGTTCATAAAGAAAGACTGGTATGGCATATGGGGATGATTTGTATAATTGGGCTTCACAATGTACTTAGTATTACTGTATCAAAACAGGAGAAATCCAAGCACACTATTAGCTAATTGGCCAGAATATTTTACAAATGACAGCAACTTCCACCATGAAGCCTACTAAAACGCTCATTTGTGTGTTGGACCCCCAAATGCTAAATTAAATAAAGGCTAATCTCAGTCTGCTGCTATTCCCCTCCAGGTTTTTTACATTTATTTTCACATGTAGCTGATCCACTGTACTGAGAAGTGCTAGCTTCCTGTTATTAACAATCCAACGTGGCACAACTGCAAAAGAGCCTCCACGTTCTGCGCATTATAAACGGTGGTAACTCACTCAGCTAATTGGCTGAAGAATTTACAACAGATTGTTTCTGAACCCTACTATATATTCACAGTAAAAGTTAGAAGCAGGTTAGAATGCATCTAAAAACTTCTTTACTCACTCAGTTCACAGTTCAGCTGGGTTTTACTTGATCTTTCAAAGGACCTCCTACCTTGGCATTTTCTATGACATCAAAGAACCCAGAGTTTATCTGGGAGTCAAAGCCTCTTGAAGCAAGTTTAATCCTATTTCTCTAAGAAGTGGATGTCACAGGGAAGCGTGTTCCAGGGCATTTCCTATGCACATAATTTTTTTGCTATTTATCATCAACAGCAAGGACACTTTTTTTGCTATATCAGGCTCGATATATGCAGTTCCATTTTTTTTTCATGAAGGTACTATTATTATAGCAAATCATAGAAAGGCATCAGTAAAATACCAAATGATCTTGCCGTGTTATAACATCAGCATAATACTAAAATGAAAGAGTTCTTTGTTTCCTAAACCTGTACATTTGAGGAAACAATGAAGAAGTTTTCCTTTCCAGATTAGCAACAAGAAACATAAATTAAAACTTCCATAATATGTGCTGGACGAAGTCCATACAGGTGTTTAGAGTGAAATGTCAAAATCAACAGGGCTTTTCACTACTTGCAGAAAAACTCAACACCTTGATTTCACAAAACATGAAACATACTTGTAATACCTTTTAAAACTGGAATGGCTTGTGGCACATACAGAATTGCAAGACTTTACTAGCAAAAAGCTTAGCAACAGATTTCTGTTTATTCTGTACATACTGACAGCGGTTTAAATGCAAATAAAATAAAGCCAACATTTCTGGTATCCAGAGAAGAAAAAAAGGACTCTTTCTGAATTTTGGAGGGCAGCAGTATGGCAGCCCCATTCCAGTATGGTGCCTACCTACCTCCAGGCAGGAGGCATATGATTATGCCCACACTGGAGACCTAAGTACTATTCCAGATTGCACTGATCTCCTCAAACCAGGCTGCAGTGAGGATGCTATGGCTGCTCTGTTGACTTTTCATAGTCCAGACTGGTCCAAAGTATTTTTGTCATGAAATCTGGCACAAGGACACCTTCCTCCATAGCATCAAGCACAGTGGGCTACCCTCTGGGCTAGGCAATATATGTCAGGCAAAAATATTTACTTGGTAAACGTTGATTTTCAAGCCTTGCTGTTCCTGACAAGTCCTTTATATTATTTGAATGACTGAACATTTTCATATTTTGGTGAATTCCCAATTCCAGCATCGCCTGCTTTATGACTGAGAGTGCCATAGAGCATAGGATACAGTAGGTGTCTGATTAAGTGAGCATCTGTTAAAATGGGACAGTGCACTAACTTAACTAAAGAGAAATTAAAACAAATTGTTTTATGTCTATTCCAGTATTTGTGACACAAAAAAGTTGAAAGGCATCATTTTGCCCATTCACAAAACTGACTTTTAACCAAATGTGCTATGGTGTACACTAGCTTTGTTATATAACTTGATTTTTTATTATATATCTAATGGGAAAGGCTTTTATGTAGCATTCATCACTGAAGTATCTGGCTCATTTCATTCATATAACAGATTCAAAATAAATTTAGCTATTGAAAATAATTTAAAAGTTATTTTTTCTAAAAGCATAGTTTAGTGGCATTTTACTGTGTTAATGCTTCCAATTGAAAAAAAGAGATTTTCAAACATAATTTAGGCCTCTGTCTACAACGTTTACATGGACAAAGAAACATTGTCTACCAGGTAGGTGCAAGTTGGTGCTTTCAGAAAGCAGTGTCTTTCTTTGTACACCAAAATTTATCCTTTTCCTACCTCATGGATGATGCCAAAATACTCCTGAAAGTCTAGGATTCTGTGAAAGGAGACATAAAGATCAGGTATCTGTCCAGTGCTAACACTGCAACTGGCTAACTGAGGAAGTTATCCTCGTGTTATTGTCACTAACTTCTGCACCATGCAGTTCACTGACCAAATATTATGTTTCATACATTGTACATTAGAAAAAAACTCTGACAAGTTCCTCTTGTTTTCATAAATGGCAGAAGTGGAGGAAATACATATATGAATTCTGGTTTTAAGCAAAGGTGATTTTTATGTAGTATGAGCAGAACATGCAGAACAGAAACTTGATTTTAGATGGTGCCACACCACAGTACAGTATACCACAAGGAAGTGGAATACCAGTTTGCTTATTCACAATGGAATAACTTTGTTGTGGTTGGATAACGTAATCTGTGATCATCTCACCTTTTTACCACGCTTTTCACAGTCACATTTCCTGTACACCTGAGTCCCTGCCCTGTGGCAACAGCAGCCATTAAAAATAAAGCGAGAAGTAGGCATCACTAATAAATGCCATATCTATGCCTGTCCTGCTGGATTTCCTTGCTTTCTTCGGCAGAAAAAGTTTTGAGATATTCTCTCTCTGCTTTTTATACTTCGCTTTTCCTATCATAACATTTTAAAGTGGAGACCCCATAAATTCCTCCTAAATCATATACTGCTTATTTCCTTCTTTTATATTCCATATTTTCTAGCAATTCTAGCACATACACACCCATGCATGGGTGTCATCCACTGGAGACAGTTTTATCTGTTGGTTTCAGCCTCCAAAGCCCTGGGCTTTCCTGTCTCTACCACTTCATTCACCTGTTTATTTGCTGCACACTTCATCAAAACCTCTGTATAAATCTTTCATCTCAGTCAAAAGCTTTCAGACTATCTTCATCTATACTGAAGGAAGGTCACTTTATTAAGCAGCATAGATACTAATTCAGCAATGAAACAAGTCTTTGGTAAAGGCATGTATGCCCAGAAATCAGTTAATTTCATTTTTTCAGAATAACTGAAAATTTTAGAATAAATAATGACTCACCATAGGAGATATATTTGCACTGATTTAGACACCTATCTTAGGTACAATCCAAGGGTTCAAAGGTAGGACAACATACTTGCATATGCAGTGGAAAGAAGTAGGTACCTTCAAAGGAACAGCTCAAAGCCCCTAAGGCAGGTTGCTTAAATTAAGCAGAAATAGATAATGTGGACAGTCCACTGACATGCTTAATAGTGTTTAGAAACCTGACCACAGAGACACTTGGGAATACTACTGGCTTTTCCTTTATGAGGCCCTGTTCAGTTTGTGTAAAAGTGGCTGAATGTGTTCCAAAGAAAGTTAGACTTTAACCCCATTTTATGAAAAAAAAAAATCACTAAAATAAAATATCAAGAAATAATAATTTGTTTAACTGAAGCTATTTTAGAAGTTTGTTTGCTTTGATATTTGGAAGTCTTGAGATCTTTTCACTTTTTTTTTTTTTTCAGTTGCTGAAAAGTTATGAGAAAGAATAATAAATACATTTTAGTACTTCTGAGCACCTCATAGATAAGTTCACTATAAAAGACTAATGCTTACTGCATAAGGACAATGCCAATTCCTGGCAATCTGCATGAAGAATAAATAATAATAATAATTATAAATAATAAAAATAATAGCAATGTTTGAAGTTGGTAATTGTAAAGCACTCTACCAAAGTTAGCCTGAAACTAATACTTACAGTGGAATATTTGCATTAAGTTCCTCAAACACCTTCAAAAATGTTAGCCATAATATTAGTTTTATAGGTGAGTTACAGTTGGCACAAAAGTGCCAGAATTGATCTGAAATGACCACTACATTTAAATACATTTGCTCTAGGTCACATCATGAGTCATCAGAGAAGCCAGGAATGGAGCTGCGCGACTTTGCACTTCATGCTGCACATTCCACCTTTCTGTGTGTGACAGGGGAGACTTTAAAATACTAGGCTTTGGTTTGGCCAACGCTGGTTCTGCCCAGTATACCCAGAAATTATGGGACTGAAGAGGGAGATAAGCCAGGAATATGGAGTAGAGTTGCTTCTTGGCCCCTCTGGCTAAGGCAAAATATTGCACAGGAACTCCTATGGTAAGCTAAGAGGTGCCACAAGACCTGACCTAGGGTACATTGACTATAATCAAGCGTTTGGCAGCAAAAACGGTTGTAAGGAACTGCTTTAGCCAGCTTGGTAATTGGTTTCAACCACTAAACAAAGCTTATTTTGGCAACAGACAGCAGAGGAAAGGAATACATGGGTCTGAGGAAGGGGAGCTTCCAAGACAGAGGAAAAAAGATATATTCAGAGGCAAGGTGGGAGATAGCTCTGAGAAAAGCAACAAGGATCAGATGAAAAACTCAAATGAGTTGCGTTAAACAGACACTGATCTAGAATCCAGAGGAGAGACAGGGTCTGGGTTTTCCTGCTGAGTTCTAGAGGAGAGCTGCGAAGAAAGGCTGTCAAATTATACTCTTAGAGAGGGAGAGGCTGGTACAGATGTGATCAGATGATTTGGAGGCATGTAAATTCCCAGCAGAAATCAGCAGTTAAGGAGGAGAAAATTATGTAGACTTCGTGCAAGGCTCCAGAAAAGGTGAAAATGAAACTATAAAAGTGTGTCTCCTCACTGTTGTGCTAACATCATGCTTTGATTCTTTTAAAGAATATTCACAATTTTTGCGACTTAATGAAGGCTTGACCACAGCTTAATGAACAGGTTCATAGTTTTACTGACTCTGAACTTCTGTCCATCTCATGCATACGTAGTAACTCCTTATTGTAAACTATAGCTTGCTGTCTGATTAGTACAATGATGGTCTGATCTTTGTCAAAAAGCATAGGAAATGCTGAAATTATCACTAAAATAAACATATGGATGACCAGGAAGGCAGTCCAAACTGCATAGTCAGAGCTGCACTTTGTTTGAATTAAATGTGCTTTTTCACACTGGTACTACCTGAGATTCCTTCTTGAGTGTAATCTTGTTGCAGCAGACATTTATTTAAGTTTTCAAAATCCACCTGTCAGATGACTGACAGCATAAGAATATGAATGGCAGCCAGTAGGATAAATGTCCTGGCTAGTCTCCAGAGTGACATGGCTGTCTGCTGTACAGGGTGTACAATTCAAACAGTCTGCAATCCTCTCAGTGATTTTTCTCACAATACAATTTCCTGATAAATTTATTAATCTTACTCCAAATTTATAAGTAGCATTATTATCTATTATTTATTCTTTTGCTATAACCTTTTGGACCCATAGGGCAAGTCTAGGACTTCACTTCTTTTAGTCCTAAAAAAACAACTGCACAGAAGAACTTTTGATGTAAATAAAAAGAGACAAAAATATTTGGTGGTCACTGAATACAAAATATACATAATTCTGCAGATTCAGTTAATACAGTCAGTAAGAGAAGCACCAGATACACCCGTACTTGTTTCTTTTATTAAACACCATTTTTGAAGATTATTGTGAGACTGTTGAAAGCTGAACATCAAGGAGGGCAAAGAAACTCCTGCCCAGTTTGTTTAGGTCCTCAAGGCTGTCTCCTCTGTTAGTCCCATAATCAGTTGTATCAATGACTCTCAGGTTTACCCAAGACAGGATACCTAGTGTTCCCTATCATTCACTATTCAATGCATGTTCTTGCAGCTCCTGTGGAATGGCCCCCTGGAAAACCATTAACCACACTGGTAAAAGCAGAATTAATCTTCCAACTTCATATGAGGCTTCTGCTGTAACTCCAAGCGGCTTTCCTGCATAGTCAGTCTATGAATCATGTTCATGAAGTTCACGACTGTTCATGAAGTGTTGGGGTTACCAGTAGGTCAACTTTTCATGACATTTAGACACCAGCTATGCAGAAAAGGGCACTCAGAAATGGATGTCTTATTGCTTACCCCTGCATCCAGTAACTTCATCTGCACTATCCATCATAAGTCTCAGTTATACAGTTATTTATGAAACAGAATAAAAAGAGTAGCCCCATGAATACCAGAACTAAAGAAGTCTGATGTTGTATCAGCCCTTATGACTGATTGATAGCGATGCCTGGAAAAGTGCAAGCCCAGACTTGGCTTACATGGGCTTATTCCCATGGAATTCAGTGTTTAATAAGGCATAAGTTCTCACTGAAAACTTCCCTTAGTTGGGCACTTATGAGATGCACTTGTAGGATCTCTTGTCCTTTTAAATGATTATTTATATGTCCTACAAGAACTTTGCTATTTTAAACCCGCTTCTCTATTAGCTATGGTTGAACCTGGTATCAGTTTCAGCGTAATCCTCATTTCTGTACGAGAACAAGAAACTTGTGTTTCTTCTTCACATTTTAATTTTGACTGAAGATTCCTCTCCTTAAACTTCATATTTGTCTTGCCTACAGGAATACCAGAGTACAGGAGCAGATAAGGTAGCAACAGACTAGCCTCCCTTGATACAACATCCTTTGGTGATGATGGCCTGGGCTGAAGACTTTAAACAACACAGGCTTTCATTTCAACAGCTACAGGACACCTCACAGTGGAGTGGACTGATAGTGGGTGCCCTGTAACATTGTACTGGATACAGCACTGGCTTTTTTTTTTTTTTTTCAGTTCCCAGATCATCCCAAAACTTGGGCTTGGATGGTAACTCTGAGGTTATTCCATTTCCCACTCTGATCCAGTGTTCTAAATCAGCTTGGATTACTATTTTTTCAACTCTGTTGCACCACATGCCCCTTTCACTGTCTGTTGCTACACGTAACTTTTGTGTTGGCATAGACCTGAAAATAACTAAAATAATATTGTTGTCTGCTATCTTATTTATTTGCTAAGCTAAACAGCCTGTTTTGGTTTCCCATCTCTTCTTCTTTGCCTATAGAAGTTTAGAGCCCTTTCGCTGACAAAACAGCACACTGCTCAGCTCCTGCTACCTGTTGTAGCAGCCCTTTTCACAAGAGGCACATCTGTGGCAGCTGGGACAGGCAGTGCCTGACTTGCAATGTGTTTTGCAGTTGGCCGTGTTTCAAAGGGGACTTGTAACAGTCAGTGAGGAAATTTCATACTGTTAAGAAATATGACAGCCACTTGGAGGTGGTAGCGAGCAAAGGTTTTAATGAAAGTAACAATTACCATCAAACCTAACTATATAAAAAATTGAAAAGTGAGAGCTGCTGGGTGCCTATGAACTGTGCTATAAAAGCAGGTGCCATAAAACTGAGACGATATAAATTTGCAGACTAATTTGATTGCTAGTGCAGATGCATAGCTGTTAATGATCTATGGTTGATACATTAGTGGCAATTGAAACAAGTCTGGCTTATTCCATTTTCAGTAAACAGAGCATGAGGTTGGCTGTAAATGGTCTGTTCAGCAGAATAGACTGAACATATGAAAAATTATTCATTACGAACATTTACAGCACACACATGTCATTTATATCATTTGACCACTCAACATAAAAGGTTTATAGTTTTTGGCAAAATAAGCTGCAAACATCCCTAATTGGGATGCAAATTTAATGCACAGTTTAGCACTGTTGACAGCTAAAAGGCTCATATGGACATTTCCATACTTTTTTCCACTTACGTTACAGACGGTGAACAGCAGATACTTAGTAAAGAGCCAAAATTACTTCAAAGGTGTAGTACTCTTCTGTGACAATTTTTATAGGTTTGTCAATATTGCAAGACTGAATTTAAGATTTTATTTTCCAGCAAAATATATCAAGTGAAGAAATTAGGTTTTGCAAAGAAACAAAGTATGTGAGAAATCTTGAAAAGTTACAACATTATAATATTTTTCAGACTAATTGCAAACCAGCTTTCACCAAATTACTAGTACAGGTTTGATAACTCTTAGCCTCTAGTACCTGCCTACCGACAGAAGAGGTTTAAGTTACAGATCACAAAGTATTGCTTGCATTTTCCACTCACTGAAGTGAAGTTCAATGCATGTAAACACCTGAGACATAATGTTAGCTAGCACAAGCCAGATGAGGCCTGATCTATATATACCCCATTAAATTCAGGGTAAGATTTGCATTGATTTTAATGGGAGTTTGATCAGAATGACTGGCTATATCTGTATGTACAGAACTGTCTATAGTACTGATGCCAGCTGGTCTAGAGAGTGCTATTAACTTTATTAGCACTGTTAAATGGTATTAGCATTCAAAACAGACTGCCTGCATGAAATCTGCCTATTAGGAATGGTTCCCTGTCTGTGCTCCTAAGCCATACCCAGGAACAGTGCTGGCTGGCCTGGGCCACAGCTCTGCCAGGGAACATTTAACAGCACAGATGACTGAGTTTCAGTGACGCTGCTCAATTTACTAGCGCAGATGTAGCCACTGTGCAAGCCACTTTGCACTGGCTGAGCATAAGGCAAACCCCTCCACTTATCTGCAGTTAATGCAACCTGATCCTACAGTGATTAAATCATTTTTTGCTTCTGATAGTATGTACAGGACAGCTAGGCCACTGACTGACACCACTGAAGTAATTTCTAGATGTATTTAAATCTGTGTTGCACACATTAACAATTCTTTGCATCATACAAAATCTATAAAAGTGCTAATTTGTCTTGGATCATAAAGTTCTGAATCTTTCTAATAATGTAAAAATTGTTTCCTATTTTGTTAATCTGAAAGGCTAGGAAAGCATGCTTATGCTAAAAACCATTACTGTTCTTCAATTGCTATGCAAGAACATTTTGGGACTTCCATAGAAGTTGTACACAGCCTCTTTGTCCTTACCTGCATACGATTCTGAATGTTCTGCATAGTGATTATATTTTTTTTCATCTCTTGATCAACATAGATGTGTTTACTTCTATCTTAGTATAAAGCCATGCTTTTGCCTTGAGTTTTTAGAATATGTGATTGAAGTACACTGTAAAATATGCTTAAATACACTAAAAGAAACTTGTAGAAACTTGTGGGTTAGCTGGTCTTGAACAATTCAATTTACTGTAATGATCTGCAAATAAGAAGTTGAGCTTTTCTCCATTTACACAATGTTGCCAACAAAAACATCAGGCTACTCAGAAGTGCAGAAAAAAAAGAGGTGATACTTCATTCGGGAATAGAAGCTGATCCCTTTTGATGTAAAATGCAGCTTCTTATACGAATATCACCACATATTACACCTGTGACTGTTTAACTGTCATCATCTAAAAATCACATTAGTGAAAACACAGTTCAGTAAGTACTGGAGTCATTAATAACCCATTAGCTGTTGCTCACACAGTCATTTAGAAAGTTGCCAGTGTTACCATGTTTTCATTAGTAAAATTTCCCTTTGTTGTAAAGGGAAATGTTTCCTTTGTTATGTAAGGGAATATGAGGCTATCAAATAAAATTGCTTCAAGTGAAATTATAGCTATAAAGACTTTTTTTTTTTTTTTTTTTACAAACTTCATAAAGCCTCTGTGCATGACAGTGTAAGTCCTGTTTTGGGCAAACTCCCTCTCATGTTAAATAAATAACATGATAAATCTGGCCTGTTGTCCTTTAACACTAGGTTGCACTCTCTCTTGAGTAAATAGGCCTGGTACCTGGCCAGAATACCCTACGTACGACAGCTCTGCCATCTCCTCAAGCTTAGCCCCTTACTTTGTGAATACTGAAACAAGTTCTAGAAAATGACTTTTCTCTTCTAAGCCAGTTTACCACAAAAATGTGCATACATACCTAACATAAGCATTACATACCTTTAATCTGATTTCTGCCTTTTTACATTGCTACCATGGTATAAAGGGAAATTTGTAAAAATGAGAATTCAAATGTGACTACTTTATTTACACTCAGCTTTGCTTAAAAAGTGAGAAGTACAAAGCCTTGGTTTGCTTCCAATAAATGCTACAGATTTCTGCAAAACAGAGAGGTAGGTTAGTCACTGTTTATTACTAAACACCACAGCTTTGCACAGAAAAATATAGTGTTAATTAAACTGCCAAACCTCTTACCTGCTTGTCTGTTGCATTGTATAAAGAACTTACTTTATTGACTGGAAGAATGTTTTTCACATTGAAGTAGAATCCAAAGTAAACCATGTTAAAAACTCCGTGGCGGCCCAGTGTTGCAGTAAGACCTTTGTTGAGTCCTTGGAAGCCCAGACCATTAGCTTTAATGATCTGCCGAGCTTGGACAAAGCTAGATGGTTGCTACACAAGTTAAGCAAAAGAAGGAAGAGATCATCTTTACAAGAAGAAAACAATAACCATAGCATCATTTCAATCCCGTTGACAAACAATGTTGCCAGTTCTTCTTATTTTATCTTCAGTCTCACCATATTTGCTATTTTCCCTTTCCTGTGATCACACAAAAATCACACCCTTCATTAAAAAAAAAGATTCCTCATTTTTCTGATTGCCAAAAAAAAGATGAAAGCATGACTTGAGTACTGTAAAAGACTACAGATCCCTAAAGCAAAGAAAAAGGTCTTCAAATAATAATTTTTTAAAAATAGGTTTTATAGAGCAACATGTAGCTTTGAACTGGAAATCCTCTTTTGCCCTTCTAATGAATTATTTGATTTAAAAAGTGTGGTTAGATTTTGAAAATCAGAACAACCATTTAAATTCCAAGGTACAGATTTAGGATATTAATTTTAGAAATCCTGTTTTGAAAATAATGGCCAAAAGATGTAGAAATAATTTTAGTCAGTCAACTTCCATTTAACAAAAGGCAAGGAGGAAACTTCCCCAGAATCTACTTACATAATGATCAGTTCCTCAGATTGGATCTGACTGACTACATACACATTTGATCTATTTTCCAAGAGACTGTCATACTCAGAATCAGGTGTTCCTCTTTTGAACATTTTAGATTTCTTTTTAGGAAAATTATAGAAAAATTCCTTTCAAAAACTTGTTGACTTAAGTTTGGCTTTATCCAAAGCATAAAGCCAGTTCTGGCTAACCAAATACTGGATTAGAAAGGCAAAACATGACTTCCACTAGGAGGTTCAAACATGAAAATACAGAAGAATTTTGACTACAACACTGTGAACACTGCTCATTTCAATACACTTATTTGTTTAATAGTTTTCCATTTCAAAATATCACTGTGGTAGATGAACAGCATCAGCCAAATGATGCCTATTATATCTGACATAGCACATGACTGCTTATTTAGGTGACTGACAAGTTTAGTCTTTAATACTAAGTTTCATTCTGTTTGGGTTTTTTTTTTTTTCTTCATATTTGGTAACTAGTATTATCCCATTAATGCTCTGCTTACATTTTACTATAGTTTACTTTTCTAACAAACTCCCAGGGATTAAAATCAGAATCTGTTTTAAAATGTAGATACCCAACATGGAATATGGTCCAGATAATAGCAATAGGATCCTTTCTCATGCACAAAAAATGAGGATTAGATCTTTAAAAAATAACTAGTGGTCCTGAATAAAGTGATTTAAGCTGAATACAGCAACTTTCAATAATAAGGTATGCCTTGGCCTCATCTTGAATATGGATATACTAATGACTCAGAGGGAAGCCTGTCACTTGCTGAACATCCAAGATGGGATTCATCACTCCAAATATCCGTCCTTTAGCAATAGAGAGGGCTCTCTTAAACTTCATTCAAAGTAATCTGACATTCAAGACCCGCCGTTCCTGTGTGACCTGGTCTAGGTGATGTTGCTCTGGCAGGGGGGTTGGACTTGATGATCTTTTGAGGTCCCTTCCAACCCCTAACTAAAATGTCAGCTGATCAAGCCACAGAAGGCCTGTGTTTCATCACTGATGATGGAAGGACCTTAGGATGACTAATTCAAATGGAGGAATTTATTGTATAAACACCTGGAGTTAATTAACTTCACACAACTGTTGACTTAGACTTAATAGAGACATTGTCAGTGGAATCTGGAGTCAGATTCTTCTCATCATAAAGTAGGAACTTGTATTTAATTAATCACAAGTCAGGTGAGATTTTTATTACCACACCAACTTCTATAGCTAGTGAGTTATCCATGGCTACAGGGAAAAGAAAAAAAAAAAACCAAAACAGAGATCCAAACAACAAGGTTTTGGGCCTTCTAGCAGTTTACCTCAACAAAAAGTCACCATTATTTTTACCTGTAGCTCTTCACATTACTAAAATGCCAATACAGGATTTATAGTGGCCTTCCTCTTTAAAACTGTCAGCCCCCGAAAGATGATCTGGTACCAAAGAATAATTCAGCTGTCACCATAGTGTGTGAATATTTGCTTTGGGGGTGTGTAGGAGTCTGGGTGTGGGTGTATGTGTTCATGCTCTTCCTTGTTCCTTTTAAACAAGATATACTTATTTCAGTACAATAGCTAAAGAAATATGTGAACTGCATTAGGTTTCATCGCATAGTATGAAAGCTACACAATGGGATAGGTACGTACTTTACTTAAACCTTTTAGAAAAACAGAGCATGGCAATGAAATGAGTGTACCATTGTCTTATGCTGTATAATAGAACATGCGCGTGCTTCTTGCCAAAGGCTTGAGTTTACATGCTTTAGTGTGGAATGGTCTTTAACATATTCTTAATGAGAACTTGAGATCATGGCAATGAAGCCATTGGAGTTTTCCTGATTTACAGCAAAATTTGAAATTCTAATACTTTTTTAAAAAAAGGTATATTAACAATTGATGTGTCTGTTTTAACTATCTTTGTGATTTAAGAACTTCAGTCCTTTGGATTTTTTCATTAGGGCAAATACATACTTCTACTTATATTTTAGTGTAAACTAGGTTGTGAGTGGAGTCCAAGCAG
>VZZY01022704.1:89833-164805 GCA_013400335.1 Eurystomus gularis
AATATTCTATTATTTGGATTTTGTGAGAATTTGCATTTAAATCAAATTCAGAGAATATTCACCTAGATCAAAACAACTCAGAGTGCTTTTGAACAGCTACACTGTAAGTATTGAAGTACTCTGAAGATCACCAAGAATCTTGCTGTTAAATTAAGTAAATTAAGTAAATTAAAGTAAGTAATTGCATAAAATTTAGTATGTAAAACACCTCAGACTTTATTATAAAGTTTTCAATAGAGAAAAAAATTAAAATATATGAAGCAAAAGGATATATTGGTCTCCTGCAACTCTACAGGAACTAGTTAGCTCAAAATAGTACCAGTACAAAATACTGGTGCATTTACACTCAAAACCAGAGATTTTAAAGAGAAGTTGTATCTTCACAACAGTGAGGTGGAAAGATCTAGAATATCTGCTTAGTTTACTTCTGCTGGAGCAGTAAAGTCCATAATTTTTTTTCATATCACCTTCCTGAGAGAGAGATCCTCTCACACATTGATTTACTTTTCCACGATCCTAACCTTTTTACTCCTGTTCTGTGTTAGGTCTCTCTTTCAGTGGCTTTGCTGCCCACGGTTAAAAAATGTCTAGCCTGGAGACTTGGAGCAACCAAACATCTATTTTGCATGCATTGAGAATCAAACAGAAATTTATAAAATGGTTTAAAATTTATTCTGGAAGTGAATGCTTCTCTGGTAGGTACTAGCTAGTTTATGACATTTGGAAATCAGTGGCATAATTTTGCCAGAGTACTTGTGGAGCCTGGCCCAAACAGCTTATGTAAATGGCCAGGTGATGAATGTCTTTACTGTGCATCCCCTAAAAGGGCTCAATTTGTGCAGATGAGTGCTACAAGACATGCAGTTATTAACTCAGTCAAAACTTCATAGTAGAATATACAAAACTCATGCTTCACCAAGGAGCAGCCAACTTTTTCATGCCATGCTTTATTTGGCATTTCTACCATGGTACAGCTGATTTCTCAAAAGACTTTGAAAGATCTGATTTGACAATCTGATTTTCCATTTCTGTTAAGCTTGTGGGAAAATAATTTGCATGAACCCAACACATTATAGACATTCTGCTCTAAATATGAACTTCAAAGTGCGTTATGCCTAATAAAGCAAAAAAAAGAAGAATGGAGTAATTCTCATACCTCCGTGAAGGCATTCCGATTCGTCTGTAAGGTAACCTTTACTACTTCAAAAGGGTTGACCACAACTGCCTCTGTCAACCCAGATCCCAAGCCAGCAACTGCAAATGCCTAGGAAAGTTAAAATTAAAACTAAAAATTAAGGAGTAAAATTTCCTGTACATCAGATTATGAAACTGAATGATACAATGCAAACTGTGAGATTACAATAATGCAGCAGTATTCTATTACTAAAAAACTTTAGCCCTTGATTAGATGCTGACAGTTCATGAAGACAATATGACAATAGCCATAAACCACAGTCCAAAAAATACAAAATAAAATGTCATAGCACTGTCAATGAATTCTCTTTTCAGATGGAAGAAAAATTGTGGTACCAATTTATTATGAAAATATGGGAAAACAATGCTCTCATGTTAACTTTGGGTGGAGTCTGAATGAAAATACAAGTATGAATGCAGTTATGCAGCATTGGAAAAAAGAAAAACTCTTCACTGCACCCTAAGTACATAAGACTAACATATTAACTTAAAAATAAAAGAAATGTGAGGAAAAAAAATAGTGCAGTACCTTAAGCAGATTGCACAAGTAGAAGAGAAGTTCTCCTAAGTAATTATCAATCCAAAAAAGGTTCATATGGGAATGAGTGACACACAGGGAAATGTCAGCATTCACTGGAAGGATGAATTTACTTAGAAGCTGATGGTACCTTATAGCCATAGATATGGAGATATTCACTGCTTTTATTTCCACCACAACACAGCATTTAAAAATACCTTAATTTGTTTGTAACAGAAAAAATATATTGAAATATTTGGGTCAACTGAAAAAATTCAAGGGGATTAATTTTAGTGATCACTTTACACATTTATTGCCTCCATTTAACATCTCCAAACTTTCTAGGGGTTGAAAGGAGTCCCAGGACCAAAATACAACATACTGAGTACATTTGCTGAAATTCAGGGAAACCAATGGTAAGGAAAAAACAATACTGAGAAAAACCTCATTCAATACAGAGAGATTTGAGTAGGGACTCTTGAGAGCTCAAGAAAAAAGAATAATAATTTAGGAGGGTAGTAGCAAGCTCCAGCCTTACTGTCTTCGGAGAAGACTGTGTTATCAACAAATGTATTTTTCTAGTATGAGGTGGGAACATAACCTATCCCTTTCATCAACAACCATGAGACTGAAGACAGCAGGAAGATGGTGCTAATGTATGCATCTCTCTTTTAACAATAAATGTCTTGATATGAAGTTTGCTGTGGTAGCTAGAAGCATTCTGCCTAGCTTAGACCAGAATCCCTCTCAGTCTTCTTTTTCCCTCACTAGCATGGCTATCTTAGGGGCAAAAATGCCTCTATGGTAACCGTACTGCACCAAAAATGTAAGGGGTGTCTGATGGCTGCTGCATTTGCTATATGAATCAGAGCAGATTTGGTTTTGCTATTGCATATTTACAAGTTTCCAGTATACTTTCCTCTAAAAACAGTGCTGGCGTACCATGGAAACTTAAACTCTCTACTTTCCACTTGCTAGAGAACAAATAGCAGCCTCTCTACATCTAAAGATGAGAAGAGCCTGTTGAAAAATAAGAGATAAAACAGGAGATACTGTAAACAGCTATAGGGTCAGTGGAATAATTGAGAGGATGAGGAAATTTCCTTTAACCTAGTTAACATGATTCTATGACCATTCATTCACTGCAATGCAAGGCAGATGTAAATGAAAGCAATACCGTTTGAAAGAGACCTGAAATAACCAAAACCTTTACAGTGTAACGATAAAAAATCTTGCTTCCTACAGTTGTAATGCCATTACTGTGAAAAACAGATATTTACTATTACTTATATTCTTACACCACAGAAAGCAGTAATTCTTATAAAAAGGATTTTTTTCCAAATGGTACAACAGTAGAATTAAGCTCTGTATATGAGAATGCAGATAACACATACAAGCTATGTTTTAGCATCAAAACATTTTTGTGTATGTATGTCCTGTATTTTGTTTTTAAAACAGATATGTTCTTGAGATGAAATCCTAACTCTGCTGATGTATAAGAGAGGTTTGCTATTGACTTCAAAAGAGGTAGCAGTTTCTTTTCAATAGTTTATGTTTCTATTATAAAGTCTTTAGAATAAGACTGAGGTTTGTATTTTTGCTATAGTTGTACTGTGTTGAGGTTGAGCTATCAAACTAGTCACTATCACATGAATAAATAAATATTGATAACATTCCACTTTTTTTTTGTTATGTATTTAGCAAGAATGAAGAATGACAAGCTACATACAGACTCTTCCATGGTGACTGTCGCTATCCATGGTAACAAATGTTATGACATTGTAGGGAACTCTTTTGAAGACTTTTCATACAAAAATTAACGTAACTATCATTTTGATCAATTCTGTTATCAATGTTTTCAAGGGACAAGTTTGTTCTGAAAAACTAGAAACAGATGGGTCTGTTCATTATACACATATTAAATGAGAACGTGAAGTTCTATATCCATACATACCAGTCCTGGTGGTAATGATGCATATCCTAGTAGCTTCTTGTACTGTTCAAAGGTGAAAAACTGTAAATAAAAGTTAGATTGAAATTGTGTTGAAAAGAATTATGAGTTACTTATGCAAATTAGTGAACTCAAACTACACTGGAGCTTCATTATGTCGTATTCTGAGTAGCTGTGTGCAGGTTTGCAAACTAAACATAAGCCACTTTTTCACATTCTCTGTAGCAATAGTAGACAATTTGGCTTCAGAACTGATTTTATTAGGGTATCATGTATAATAGCAGCAGAAGTGTAATTCAAATAATGCTTTATGTAAGAGTTTGCTTACAACACATAATCCATATTTTTAATTTATAAACTTTTCCTCTAGCATTGGACTTTCATGTAACGAAATGTAGTATAAATGCAGTAGTGGATACTATCATCTCCCAAGAAATCACCCTCACATTTTTAATATAATATACCGCAATCACTTTCACCTTTTTCAGATACTAGTCTACTTCTCATCAGAGAGATGTAATTGAAATTTGGGAGATGGAAACTCTGTAGATTTTTATAATCTTTTACTGTCAACAGACACAATTCTTTTAGTTTTTGCTCTTTACAAATAAATCTTTCACCCAATTGTCTGCTTTCTGCCAGTGGTGTTCAAAAGTTCTGAGCATCTGCAGTTCCTTAGAGGATGAGTTTTGAAAGCTGTACTCTTGGGTGTTTGAACTTCAAGGAAGAAAAGAGAAAGTCAGTTTCACCTGCATCAACATGGAGAAAGGTAACCATATGTAAATGGTTTGCTTTGCAACTTAACCTTTCTGGCCACCAAAATCCATTAAATTTCAGAACACCTTTTGTGAAATCTTCTAAAAATCAAAGCAGAATAAATCAATGGATTTAGTCTTCTAAGAAGAATCAAGAATAGTCCTGACTGTGCTGAAGCCAATAAGAAGCTTCACACTGACATGGGCAGAAAGACTTTCACTGCCTGTTTCCTTGTTCGTGGACACAAGGTCTAAGATGCATTGGTCAAGACATACTCTAAAGAAGGCACACTTTAGACATTTTACAAATTCTTGGTAATATGCCCTCTGAAATACAGCGCACAATCCCGGCTATCTTTGTTCAAAAAAGACTATAGCGCATTCTAAGCAGGGTTACCAGGACCATGAGGAGAATTTAAATGAATTTTTAAGAATGAAGACTGAAGGAGGATAAATGCTTGCCTTGCTTAGCAAAAGAGAGGGTGCAAGAGAATGAAAACCAGGTAAAGATATGTAACATAAAGTAACTGGGTATAGAAGTAAAAAATACTCAGAAAGTAACTTGAGATCTGATGAAGTGTTCTTACAACCAAAGAAATGGGGTGCTGAAACACTCTTCCAATAAGAATAATGGGGGAAAAGCTTAGTCACTTCACTTTTAAGGGAGAGTTTGATAAGTTGATGAAGGACATTATAGAACCACAGGGGACTAGACTTGCTGATCTAAAAGATCTTTTCTAGTTCAGTGCTTCCACATACAGCAAATCTCCCCATACCCTATATTGTTTCAAATTCGTATTCTGCAAATATGTTGCTGAAGCCACCGTAAAAGCACTCCAGGCTGATTGCACAGAAGACAGTTCTGCAGGCAGTGAAAATGATCTTCTTGCATGAAGAATGAGGACAGCAGAAAATCTTGTAGGTTATAAAGAGCAGATATCTGAATTCCAGGTAAAACCAAAGATATTGGAGATGTTACTCCGCAGAATTTTCACACATGGAACAACACAAGGCCTATAACTAAAGCTGTCCTGTAATCTGTCCAAGAAGTATTCACAACTTTGCATGCAACAGGAAAGTAGCTTTTATGCAGTATATCCAGTATTACGGGATGGAACAACGAAAACCTTCAACAGGACTGCATCAGCACAGGTGGATATCTACTAGAGCACAAGCTGTCACATCACTGTATATCAGAAGTAAGTAACTAGAACCTCTGACTTTCCTAGCTACATTCCAAAGCTGACCCGTAACACTCAATCAGTTTAGAGCAAGCTGATTCAAATGAAGGTGGGATCCTCTGAAAGTCTGTGCATTTTGCTCCCACACAGGAGGCTGTGATCCCTCCACACAGCATCTGCCCATGCATGTGACAATCAAACTGGTTTGCCATGGGAGGAAGGCGATGGGAAGTGAGGTCAATGAAACATTGTAAGAAGCATAAGCTAATAGAGATTTTCAGACCAAACAGAAAGACTGGGTGACCTGTGCTGGGTCTCAGACAAAGAAGACAAGCTCAGCCCCTCAGGGCTCAGTTATCACAGACCTATCAGAACAAAACAGCTTTTCCCTAAAGCATGTGTACAGCAACACGAGTAATAAGCACCACATTGTCATTTTAACTTTAGAACCCTGTCCTATGGTTTAGAACCCTGTCCTATGGCAAAGTCACTAACATTTTTCATTCAAGACCTGCTTCAAATGAAAAGTCAGTAGAATCACACCAAAACCACCAAACAATCAAGTGCTAATGTGTTAATAATGCCACCACATGTAACACAGGAGGGAATATGTATACATAATGTAAAATTAGGATGTTAAATTCTGAAAATTGAAGGACTGATATGCTGGCCAGTGGATAGATACATTTTTTTTTTATCCTCTGTAGGGTTTATTATCTCATTTTGCAGAAAAGGTCCTAGAATCAGGGCCCAGATATTAACTGCCCTCCAAATAGTGTACGGATTGAACACTAATCTTGAAAACTTCCTGCAAATATGTTTAAAATTGTTGTACTGGCCTTGCCAATAATCAGAAAAGATAGAAGCATTACTTAGACTGTAGGTCTACCTCTTTGGATAACCAAAGATATTTTATAGGCAAAAGGAAGTCTCTGAGAAAGTGTCAGCTGTGGGTGGGTGAGTTACTTCAGAACTAAATTAATGTCTTATTGTGATAAACTTTGTTTTATTCTTTCTCCAGGATCTTTCTATTCATTGCTACCCTTCTAACCTCTAATGGAATTTCTGGTATTCCTTAATGTTTTCCATAGCATTACAGACCTGTAAAATGGTTGTAATAAAGGCAGAAATACATTACCTAGCAATTTTTTAATCTTAAAAATGTTACCTTAAAAATGAATAGCTTCCTAGAGTCGTAAATAAAATACCTACTTAATAGTGGCTATGCTACTATATATAATTTTTTAAAGAAAACAAATCAATAGCAATAAAACTCAGTATAAATGTTGCTGGGTCTACTGACGTTGCTAGTATACATACAATTTTGCCAAAATGTATCTGGCTATATCACACGGATTTATATCATGTATGTCGACCCAAAATGTTTTTAAAAATACAGCATAATTGGTATTTTTCTCTATAACTGTATTAAGTTAACAGCTTTGCACAAAAAAATTCTCAGGATAAATGTATTTAAAACATGCTTTTGTGTGTATAATAACCAATATTGCCCATCTGGCAAAGATACACTTTAATTCAAGTTAAACAGAAAATAGTCAAAGTACTTACCATATGTCTCAATAACTTTAAGGTAAAAATATATGCTTGAAACAAGATGTCTGGGAACACATGAACAATATAAATTTGTCCCAAAAGTTCATCTGTTAACCATTGTATTGGCATCACCACTTCTTTCCTCCAAGTTCAAACTAACACAAAGTTATAAACTTTGACTTTTCGTCTTCCAGAAATATCAGCTTTCTTTTTAGAAGGGAAATAAAGAGAGAGAAAAAAAGAAATAGCAAGACAGGCATGAAAATGTAGTTGACTAAAAGTGAAGCTGTACCTTCAACACTTAGCTGAATAACTGGGGCTAAATATCTTCATTTTAGTGCCTTTACTTTTGCTTGCAAATAACCACAGTTGAGAAATACAATATTCCAGTAGTACAAGTACGTTTCTTCTTAGTACAAAATCTCCCTTGTCCATTCTCTATACACTTTTATGAGATATAAACGACACTGTAACTAGAAGTTTTCAAAAATGTTCATTACAAACACAAACCAAGGCTGCTGGAACCAAGAAATTGCCTTTCTACGTTTTGTGCTTTCTCAGGTCTCAAAACCACAGGCATGAACATAGACTTCCTCTAAATCTCACTAGTCAGTTTGGCAGTAGACAAGGGACATCTTAGGGCCTGTTAAAATTAGGAAAACTATTAGTGGAATAAAAGGTGAAGAGTGAGCCAAAGGAAGCAGTGACTTTTCCATTGGGGTGTTATCCAAATAAAGGTAGTGGAAATTTGAGACAAGCTGAATTCCCTTCAGGTCACAGCACAGGTACAAACTCCACTTTGGATGCTAGAACTTGAGCTGGCATATAACATCTCACATTGAATTACTTCAGTATCCAGGTTCTTACAAGGACATTACTGTCCTGCCCTATTCTGTCACTGAATTTTTCAAATGTGGAATATATTGTGTCAAGGTAACAGAATCCTCCTAGTGTTCTAGGAAAGCACAAAATGTAAAGGAATAGTGTAAGGTACTAAAGAATTCAATGTTTTAATTAAAAACATGTTTAGCATTTAAACCTGATTCTCATGGTTGCAGGAACCCTACTAAGCCCTCATGTAAATGCCCAAGAATTAGGGAGAAAGCATCCCACTAAGGGAGCACCAGTAAGACATTTAAGGAGCTGTGAGCTTACGATGTACAGCCTACAAAGGGCTGAGAGAACTGAGTCTGTTTAGCCTGGAGATGAGAACACTAAGGGGATCTAATTCCTGTCTTCCACCATCTAGAGGTTATACAGAAAACAAAGTCAAACTTTCTCAGAGGTCCATAACAGAAGCAGGAGAGGCAATAGGCAAAAGTTGCAACAGGGGAATTTAGATTGGATACAAGGCAAAGTTCTTCACAGTGAAAGCAAGTAAGCACTGGAACAAGAGCACAGAGAGGCTGCAGTCTCCATCCTTAAGATTAACAGAACTCGACTAGACAAGGCATCTGAGCAACTTAAGCTAACCATGAAGTCAGTCCTGTTTTGAGCAGGAGGCTCACAAGATGACCTCCAGAGATCCCTCCCAGCTTAAATCTTTCTATGATTAAATCTTTTTGTAATTATCTTGAATATTGTGGGGTGTAAGACAATGTAATCAATTTGAATACAAGAAAATAACTCAAGATTCTCAAATGACTCTGATTGGAAGGAGAAAAATCAAACCTGGGTTTGTATTTTAATTATATACTGGAATCTAAAAACCATGATCAGACTGACTTTAACCTGTTTCAAATGAAATGAAATGGAGACATAGGAAACACCACAATCCAAAGGAAATGAGTTATTAGGAATCTTCTAAATATCATCCATCTCTTCCTCACTGCTACTTTGCTATTAAATAGAACTTTAGTTTTCTTGGTGGTATTAAATAATTTTGAGATAGGTGACATATGTCGTTTGCATCTGAAATGCCAATGCAAACAAGAAGATGACATTACCAGAACTCCTTTAGGATTCTGTTACAAGGTCACATCCTGTCACTTTATACAAATATTATTCCTCTGTAAAGGAATTGGAATGTGAATGATTAATTGCAGACTAAGGATCAGAATCATACGCAGCCTTTTTAGAAAGAAAAAAGCAGAAAGAAAGGAAAATCAAGACATTCTGTATAGTAACTGCTTTTAGATACATTTGGTGCAACTATAAGAAACTTTTCAAAGTTCTGAACTAAAAGACAAATAAACATTTGCTCGCAACACAATGGATGCTTTGATAGATTTAGAACTTCAAGATGAGGTGCTTAATTACTAGGCTTTAATTAAAAAGGTTGCATGATTTAACTGAAAAAAATGATGTATTTTGCTTAGGAATGTTATTAAAATAATGCTCTAAAAATCAACATAAAGGACAATAAAAGAAAATCAACATAAATGATAATAAAAGAAAAACAGCAAATATCCTTTGATAGGCTAGCATCTATTTCAACTGTAAGAGAGCTGGAGTAAAATGTTCCTTGAATGATAGAGTTGTACCTATTACTATATTCAATCTGTGAAAAAGTGAGAGTATGGAGTAAAGTGCTCTTTGGAGTACAAGAAAACTGGGCAGCACTTCAAACCTACAGATAAACTACTTCAGGTTACTGAGTAAGTACTTATTAGGAGTGGCTTCTTTAATGGCTTCTTGTGTTAATTTCTTAAGCTATTCTTAGTTGTTTTGCAAGCTGCTAGGCATTTTCAGTAAAATGAAATGTCTAAACCAGAGGTAATGATAAGGCTAAAATAACAAAGTATTTTATTAACTTTGGTTACATAAACTAATTGTAATTTGTTTTTCCATAACAGTATATACATACAGGTCAAAAATAGCCTAGTATTTAAGAGCCTTATCCAGCTCTTCTTAATCAAGCACAGTTTTTATTTTGCTATCAACAGGAAAGTTTCTTCCTGGTAAAAATCAGAGGATTAATATGTCAAATAATCTTAAGATTCTAATATCAATCAGTGGGGGAGAAATAAAATCTTTTATAGTTGTCACTGTCCTTACTTATATTTTTAAAGGAGGAATTATGAGGCTTTTACCTTCACTGCCCTTTTGGGTGTCTCAGCCAAGACGGGAGGAAATATTCCTTTGTAGAAGCCAAGCATTCTATTGAAGAAAAAAAGAAATTATTTTTGTATGTATAAACAATGCAGCATTACCCCACTGCCAATTAGATTTTCACCTTTGAGTAAAGCAATTAACCTTTCAGCATTTCCAAGCATACAAATAACGATACCCTTTGCTTACTTGCTAGGTAACTAATGTGCTACCAATTCTCTTACGGGCTGTTGAGGTGATATAAAAAAATCAGCAAGGAATAAGTAAAACTTCATTTTTTCTGAGTAGACATTAAATTGTGTTTAAAGGAAGAGAAACAGTTTTGAAAATGAAGAGGAAGTATTATTTCATTGTTTCAATTTTCTTGACATAGCAATGATAACATTCAAAACAAGTCAAGGAATACAGATTTGGAAAAAACTGTGACTTCCGCAAGTTGCATACAAAACTCCTGCATACTCATCTTCAGATCCTAGGTCAAGACATCTTTTAAAGTTTGGTTTTAAATATGCTTCAAAATAGATGAAGTATGTTTTTGATGACTTAGTTTTGACACAAGTTAGCTATCCACAGAGCCACAACAGAATGTATGCATTTCATATTTGAAAAAACATTTGGGCAATACCTTGCTACTGTGCTCATTCAGGTCTTTGCCACTCTCTTGCCTGGCTCCATAAACACCTAAGGAGTTTACAATAGCTGCTGACTTTTGGAGCTGGCCTGAAGCCAATGCCAATGCTTTGCATCATCTAAATGTTATATATATTTATACATATAGCCTGCTACAAGCACACACGGCATTTGCAGACAGCCTGAGCTCTACTTACAAGGTCATTGTAGATGCATAACACTAGGCCTTGGGAATGCTTTAAATGACAGGAAGTTCTCAGCTTCCCCACTGAGGTAAAAGTAGACATAGTTCTTGCCTGCTAGGTCTCCACATTACGCTATGTAGTGCATGGGGAGAGTTCAGAAAGGCATCTAATACAATCAGCAAGGAGCTACCTTGCCAGCCAACAAGACTATATCTTACAACTTACCTGCCTTCAGAGTTTATACACTTCCTTCAGGGCTGTAAGATGATTCTTTTTACACAAGAAATCACTTCTTAAAGCAAAGCACTTGCATCTTTTTAAAAAGTTGAAAGGTGGTGATGTTGAAAGGTGGTGATTCACCTTTCTAAAACAGCCTGTTACTTGGAATATTTTTGCAGTGTGGAAGGGTTATCACATCAACAGATTCTCTTACAGTTACCCTGTGCACATCAAAGGAAAACATTTAAATTCATATTCCCTAAGTGAATGTAAACTACCACAAATGTTACACCATTTTTCCCACTCCTCTAATGCTTCCCTGAAGTTCTCTTCTTAAGCTGCTCCAATATAAATAGAATAATTTTTAAGATGTTCCAGAGTGGGAATATCACTTATCTTTCCTCTGAAGTAAGCAAGTTTTTAATTCCAGTCCATGACAACAGGTAACTTTGAGCATTTTATACAGTTATTGTTTCATGACAAAACACTGCAAGTCCTTAGGTAGGAGATTTCAGCAATTCAGTTGAGTCACCAGATGTTTCAATTTCCCCAAAGTCTCACTTTACAAACATAAATATATATACATATATAAATGTATCCACCTAGATGTGGATATAACTACAGATATCTATATAGCTATAGATATACTGGATTCAGTACTCGTTTTTAATGGTTCATACTTATTCAGAGTATATTCTTGCTGATTCAGCAAGCTATTGAAATGTTGAATCACTCTGAGCATGTGATTCATACAGTTTAATGTGAGTTCAAACTGAAACGGAGGTCCAAGCAGGATCAGCTACAAGAATACAGATCCCTATAAACACTTTCTTCCTTTCAGCTCAGTCTAAAGCACTGTGAGCATATCTACAACAGGCTTCCCATTTAGAATTTCTTGTACTCTGGGATGAATTGGAAAATGAAAAGCGCTCCACAGGTGTAGCTCTGACAACAAAAAAGTGAGACCCACACTTGGTCCAGATTTTCTCATTAGTAAGAGATGCCTAAGCAGAGAAATATGCAGTGTAAAGCAACAATTCAGTTCTAAAAACACATAGCAGCATTACGCAGCCTTACCCAGCAGTACAGGTCACTTTTCGAGGCTGCTGCCTTGGATACTCAAATGTATGCAACTATTGAATGTATAAACCTTGTAACATTTCCACGGTCTCTGAGGATCTCAGGGAAAACTTTTGAGAGAGAATGTAGAGAGGAAGGATTTATCTGGTACATCAGCATTCCTTCCAGTTTTATATCATCAGCAAACTTGCTGAGACACACTCTGCCCCATCATTCAGATCACTAATGAAGATGTTGAACAGAGTTGGATCCAGTACTGACCTCTGGAGTACAACCCTAGTTACTGCCCTCCAGCTAGGCTTCATAGCACCGGTCACCACCTTCTGGGACTGGCCATTCAGCCAGTTTTCAGTCCACTTCACTGTCTGTTCATCCAGTCCATACTTCAATAGCTTCTCTGTGAGGATCTTATGGAAGACAATGTTAAAAGCCTTACTAAAGTCTAGGTAGGCAATGCCCACTTCTCTCATATACCAAGTTTTCATTACAGAAGGTGATCAGGTTGATCAAGCATGACTTCCCCTTTGTGAATCCATGCTGACAGCTCCCAGTCATTGCCTTGTCTTTCATGTGCCTGGAAAAGGTTTCCATGATTAGTGGTTTCATCACCTTCCCAGGGATAAAGGTGAGGCTGGCCAGCCTGTAGTTCTCTGGATTCTCCTTCTTGCCCTTTCTGAAGTAAGGAATGACATTTACTTTTGTCCACTCCCCAGGCCTCTCTCCCAGTTGCCATAATCATTTAAAGATAATCAAGAGTGACCCTACAATGATATCGGCTAGCTCCCTCAGCACTTGTACATGCATCGCATCATGGCTCATGGACTTCTGCATGTCGAGTTCGCTTAAGTATTCTCTAACACGATCCTCTTCCACCAGGGGTAAGTCTTCCTTATGCCAGACCTTCTCAATCTCTCCAGAGCTTTGGATTTCTGAAGGCTGGTCTTGCTACTAATAACTGAGGTGAAGAAGGCATTCAGTATTTCAGCCTTTTCCATGTCCTCTGCCACCAGGGCCTCTGCCCCACTCAGCAGCAGTCCCACATTTTCCCTAGTCTTCCTTTCACCACTTAGATACTTATAGAAGCCCTTCTAACAAGAGGCTCCTTGACATCGCTCACCAAGTTCAACTCCAGATGGGCTTTGATTTTCCTAACCATATCTCTGCATGCTCAGGCTGTTTCTACATTAGCTGTCCCTGCTTCCACCTCCTTTTTATGTTTTGCCAGGAGCTCCTTGCTCAGCCACAGAGGCCTGTTGGCATTTTTGCCTGACTTCCTGCATGTTGGGATGGACTTCTCTTGAGTGGAGATGATCCTTGAATACTATTTAGGTTTCCTGAACCCCTTTTCTCTCCAGAGCCTTACACCATGGGACTTTTACAAGCAGATCCCTGACGAAGCCACAGTCTGTTCTCCTGATCTTGGTCTTGTTGTGATCTTGCTTTTTGCCCTGCTCCCTTTTCTCAGGATCCTGAACTTTACCATCTCACAGTCACAACAGCAAAGGCTCCCTTCAACCTTCACATCCCCAGTGAGGCTCTCCTCATCTGTGAGTATGAGGTCCAGCAGAGCACCTCTCCTCATTGACTCCTCTTTCACTTGTATCAAGAAATTACCATTAATGCTCTCCAGTAACCTCCTGGATTGCTTATGCACTGCTATGTTGTCCCTCCAGGAGGTATCAAGGTGGTTGAAGTCTCTATGAGGATTAGGGTCTGCAAACGGGAGGCTGCTTCTAGCTGTCTGTAGAGGGCCTCATGAGCTTGTTCTTTCTGGTCAGGTAGCCCATAGTAGATACCCACTACAAAGTTACATGAGTATTGGTCTCCTATTTAATGCTTACCCATAAGCTCTCATATTTTATGCTCAGAGCTCCATGCAGTCCAGCTGCTCTCTCCCTCTCTTTGTATTCCTGGCCTGTCCTTCCTAAAGAGTCTGTGTCCCTCCACTGTGGCACTACAGTCATGCAAGCTGTCCACTGCATCTTTGGGATCCCAACAAGATCCCAGCCCAGCAGCTACACACAGATCACTAACTCCTTGTGTTTACACCCCATACTGCCTGCCTTAGTGCGCATCCACTTGGAGAGGCTTCCTTGATTGCATGCAAATGCTTGAGGTGATGCCACTTAAGCCCTGCTTTGTTAATTTTGTGTTCCCCCTGGTTCACATCACTCCAGGCACTTTGCTTGTCAGCCCTGTCCATTGCTCCCGCAGAGCTGCGGTAACTCTCTCCCTCCCTTGTTGTTCCTGGTTTCAAGCTGTCTTTACCAGGGCAGCCATCCTGTGGCAAAGATACCTGTGCAAATATATCACTGTGCACGCCATGTCAATCTGATCTGCTCATTGCAGCTCTAAGGTCAACACTGAAGATTTTCTGCTGGAGGAACCTCTACTGTGAATAAGGAGAATCCACAGAACTCAGCAACTATACTCATGGTTCTATGAATCCCTAACATTTTAAGGGATCAGTAGCTCGGTTTCACCGCTTTACTCCTCCTTTCCTCTGTAAAGGCAAATCTTATCATGAAAAACAGACAGGAAGGAGTTAAGGTATATTCCTGTGGAACACATTAAGTTTAGAAGTCTAAAAAAACAGGAAAACTTTGAGGATATACATTCATATATGCGTTATGTAATTCAGTAAACATGCTAAGAACTAGCTCGGTATTTAATTATGAACTGTGGTTTAGGTCTTTTTTTTCCTCTTCCTCATTTGAAAAAGAAACAGAAAAAAGGTTAGTAAGCACAGCCAGTGAGATGAAAGCAAGAAAGGAAAGGAGGAAGTGGAAGACAATCCCATATCACCACTGTCCATTGTCAACTGACTAATTCTTTGCCTAAAGTGTAGTGTCCTTTAGAACCTCCTGTGCCTGAGGTAGAGGACAAGCAGCTATCCCCAATTTTTCCAAATAATGCTTTATAAATTGTGCCCATTAAAGATACAATAATTTGAAATCTTTGCAGAATGAGCTATTTACTTAATTTAAAAAAACCAGTATGATAGCAACAAAAACTTGCATGGCTTTGTCAGTCAGAAAATACATACACACACAACAATCTTATACTTCTCTTTTTTTGGTCAGTAACGCTGAGTTAGCCTACTTGCACACAGTGTATAAAATTTTTCGACGTCAACTAATAAATGGTGATGACATTTCACACTTGGAAGATATTATCACCTGGATTCAGGCCGTCCTTCAGAAAACTGCTGTTCAGAAAAATTATAGAACAGCAGCAGCAATCACTGCAGTGTGTGATAGAAGAGAGGACGTGACATCATATCCCTAGTTAGAGACACTGGAAAGAACAAGTAAATCTCTAACAGAAACACAGCTACATCTTATTTGGTTTTAGCATTAAGGGTCTAAATGAACATCACCATTCAATTGTATTCTGGGCAACAGCCCAAACTCATCTTTGCAGCAGTTGATTTTGAAACATTACAGTCAATCATATCTTCTCAATTTGTTCTTTCAGGCTTTTGCTATCCTTCTGGTTTCCATTTCTTGTTTGGAAGCCTTGAGTCATTCAGCCTGGCAAGATGACCAACCTAAATCAGTTATTTTCTCCAAATTATACTGAAATTGGGATCTTGCTTAGTTTGTTGTTTTCTTCCTCTGTCTTTCACATAATTTTTCCTTTAAGGATCTAATAAAGCTGATTGAAGGCATGAACACAATATTCCCTTTCTTCTATTGCTGTCAAATCCAAGTCTCTTACCCATACTGTTTCATAATTGAAACAAAACCCTCTTAGGTCCAATTCTGTTTTCATTACCTCTGCATTATCCCAAGTATAAATAAAAGATCTGGGTTTCATGACCACATCAGTTACATTAAATGAATGCGCGACTTTCTGATTTTACAAAATGTTTTATTTCAACAAAGGGAAGGAATTTTAAAGACATACTTGGTAAAAGCGTGGTTGTTCTGAAAAAAAAAAAAAAAGGAAGAATAGATGTCTAAATGTAATAAAATTTGCTTAATTTACACTAGGAAAAATGTATCTTTTTATTTCACAGTTTGTAGAATGTTGTGAATTTCTTACTAACAGAAAGTACACCAGTTGAAAACAGGGCAATATTACTTTAATATAGCTATTAATGTGAAGTAATCTTTATGTTGACCTAGCTGGAGATGTAAAAGATTTTAAATTCCCAGAAGTTTCAGAAAAACTAGTGAGTGCTTAGTGAACGCAGGCATAAGTTAATACATACTGCTGAGGAAAAGGGGTTTACAATTTAGCCATTTATTTTAAGAGCAGCAAGCCACTAGCCAGTTCACACATGTAGTTCACCCTCAATCACAGTGTCTACAACCATTTGCACAGCTGAAGAGGTATGCTATACGGAAGGCTGGATGTCATTCAGGGGCAACATGCACAGAATTGAGCATTCTTGAAAAGATATTAGAGGTTGGACACATTCATAGAAAACCAGGCTTGGACACTCTGTTGCTGCCCAAGAAGCTTTTTTTTCTTGTTAAGTATGTTATGTATATTATCCTGCTGCAAATGTTAAACACATGTTCCTACAGGAACGTCATGTAAAGCTATCAATGACACACTTAGTGAACCTAGCTTCTGAATTTCTATTATGCAAATATATTTATTTACCTTTTCTGTGCCTGCTATACAGATATCTGCCATTTTAAATACCAGACTAAATACTAGGTACTTGTTTTCATAGCATATTTCACTTTTTTCACTGAGCTTTCATTGTAACACATGGGGATTAAGGAAAAGCTTTTTTTTTTTCACAGCAAGTAAATGTAATACAGAATTATGTGTTACCGTGTGTCTGTAGTAACACTGATTTTATACTATATGTTAAAAGAAGACCAAGTGTCCAGTTCTAAGAATACTAGAAGCAAACTAATTCATGAAGGAAATCCCCCAAGGTAAGATAACATGGAGTATGAAAAGTTGCTGGTTAAAAAGGAAGGGACTATCAGTGAAAGGTATTAAGAGACTTCAGAAAAACACTAAACAATGGAGGAGTTGGCTCAGAAACAATCAGACTGGCCAAGAAATGGATTAATAATCAGCATCAATCTACCTCACTTACTTAAAATGACAGTCATCACGATATTTACTGCATGTGGGTCAGATTATGAAGTTATTATGATCCATCATCCATGTGACTTTGTTATTCTTACTGAGAAATGAGTCTTTCTTCCACGACTTTTAATCACCTCTCAATCTCTCGGTCAAAATCCTTGCTAATTTTTTGCTTTCTAGGCTGCATTCTGAACCTATATGAGTTACAGGACACACCTAAATATAAATCCCCCAAGAAACAGAAAGATGAAACCTTCTCCTTCCCTTCTTGTGTTGATGGCGGCAAAAACTGAGTAAAAAAAAAGGAATCTTTATTAAAATTTATCTCTCTTCAAATTAGGGTCTGTTCCTCTCTTGTGCTACATATTTCTCACGTGTTCTGTGTTTTGCTACATTCAAGCACCTAAAAAAAATTATAGGAAGGTGAAGTTGGAGCCTTGCATTGTAATGCACAACCTAACCTCTACAGTGCTGCATGTGTATAAAAAGAACACCTTGTTCTGCCTTTTTGTGCCAAGGATGATTATCAATTAATTACTTAAGGGGTACATTGTTACCATGTACTGCTTGAGTAATAGATTCATGTATATTAAATTAAATCGGAATTTTAAAAGTGTAGATATGCTCACACCTTTGCCACTTACTCTGCAGGTGCCTGTGAAGCTGGGCTGACCACTGCTGCCGAGAGGGGAACTGGGCTACCTGGGAGGGAGGATGGCAACTGCTGGTCAGAGGAAAGGCAGAAACCTGCCAGCTGCAGCACACGCTGTTGCTCCCATTGCTGCCAGCCCAGTGGCAGGAGCAGCAACCCTTGCTCCGCAGGGCTCCCTGCCACCTTTGCCTGCTCCTTCTTAACACTTTTCTTGTAGTCTGGCCTCCATTGCCAATGAATGAAATCGCCCATGCTTCTGAGAAGCCTTAAGCTGGTCTCTTTGATGTAATTCTCGCTGAAATCAGTGCAAATGGCAACGTTATTAGCACTGGCAGCTGGTCCAGGCTCTCAGAAAATTGCCTGCATGCAATCACTAGCTGGGCTGTAGAATGGGTCTACATGTCTTAAAATTGACAGCATTTTCTTCCCCCAAAAGTTTCCCTCTAGCTGCCCCTATGTTTGCAATAGGAACAAGCTACAGACATGCCAAAACAGCTTTGCCTAGAGCTTCTGAAACAGAAAAATTCTTCATTGCATTTTGGATTGTCAGAACTGGCAGAATGCTTCATTTGTTCAGTAGGAGTTTTAGTTGTTCAAACACTAGAGGAGAATTTAAGGGTTTTTTTCCTCCTTTTGCTAACAGTACTGCCGTAACTGGTAAAACAGGAAGCAATCTCTGTTTTATAGTATCTCCACACCTATGTCTATTGAAGCTAAAAAATGCAAGAAAATAATTAATTTTTAGTTTTGATACCAGAGAAAAAACAGACTTCTGTAGATATGTGCTTAGAAATCTGCTCCTGACACTAAAAAGTAAATCACAGAGAGGATAACTAGATGTGTTTTCTGGAAAAGACTGACTGCATTTCTCTGTGTTAAACTGATGCTGTGACTCATTAAATGAAAAATCATGAGATGAGCAAAACTTCTGTGCTTGCCCTGGGAGTGTGTCCTACTCAGATTGGTTGTGACTTCATAAAAATACAACATTAAGTTGTTTTAATTCCATCAGAAAAAAATGTGGCTCAGGAAGGAAATTTTTGATTGCAAGTTAATGTTAGCCTTCATTAGAATAAGTTATACTCTTCAATATCCACATGCATAATCCCTAGGGAGTTACATGACTACATGTATTCTTTCCCATCTGCTAGCTAAATGTGAGATTCAAGAGGCTTTCAGTGTCATTATACAGATTAGTGACTCTCCCAAGAGGACTCTAGGTTCATGATACAGTGAATAGCTTACAATGAGATTTAGAAGACCAACATTCAGAGATCATTTTGTGTTTGTATGAGTTTTGCACCTGCAATTATTTGTGCTTGTAATTTAGGTTACTTAGATGTTTTTCAGTTACAGATGCAATCAGTGATGTAGATACTCAAAGTGAACTGCAGGCAACCGTAACTGCAGGTGCAAAGTTCTGCAATAACATGAATACATAAACACATCCATCTTCTGAAGTTTAAAGTAAAACTAGGCCAGAAGCAGTTTTATAGTGATTTAATAAACTAAAATATTTACCTATTTTTCCTGTTTCTCAAAAAAATCTCGAGATGGCACTTTTTAGCATTAAAAAGAATGGAGTATCATTAAAAATATACTAACATGCACATAATAACTAATTTGATTCCACCTTTAGGCATCTTGAGCATCAGGGTATTTTTCTTACTCCCTTTGCAGTACTTCTAGCAGAAATTTATAAAAGATTAATGATTTTGCAATAGTAATATTGCTAATAGTTGCACCAGTAGAGAGCAACAGTCTTACATACACAGAGATCAACGTGTGCAGAATTTGTAGCACTACTTAGGTAGTGAACGGCACTATAAATATGTACACATACTGGCACTTGAATTTCCATCTGGCAGACAGTTGTGGTACCTAGACATACCATGAGAGTGAAAGTATTATTACACTGGTGTGTGAGGAAACTTGCACGAGTGACTACTACCTGCCTGAAGACAGACAAAATACCTCTGTGTGTCACTGAAACTGGATTCTGTCTCGAGTCTCTGTTCACTCAGGGTTAATAATTATTGGGAGGTGGGTCTGTGCAAACCTCATGAAGTTCAACAATGCCAAGTGCAAGGTCCTGCACTTGAACGAGGGCAATCCCAAGCACATACAGGCTGAGCATAAACTGGATTGAGACAAGCCCTGAGGAGAAGGACTTGGGAAGATTGGTTGATGAGAAGCTCAACATGACCTGGCAATGAGCACTTCCAGTCTAGAGAGCCAACAACATCCTGGGCTGCATCAAAACATGCATGACTACCAGGTTGAGGGAGGTGATTTTCCCTCTCTACTCCGCTCTGGTGAGACCCCCTCCAGAGTACTGCATCCAGGTGTAGGGACCCCAACATAAGAGGGACATGGACCTGTTGAAGCAAGTTCAGAGGAGGGCCACGAATATGATCAGAGGGTTGGAGTGCTTCTCCTATGAATACAGGCTGAGAGAGTTAGGGTTTTTCAGCCTGGAGAACAGAAAGCTCTGGGGAGACCCCATAGTGGCCTTCCAGCACCTAAAAGGAGACCTGTAAGAAAGATGGGGAGGGACTCTTTACCAGGGCATGTAGTGATAGGACAAAGGGTAATGGTTTTAAACTGAAAGAAGGTAGATTTAGATTAGATGTAAGGAAGAAATGCATTACTGTGAGGGTGGTAAGGCATTAGAACAGGTTGCCCAGAGAAGTTGTGGATGCCCCATCCCTGGAAGTATTCAAGGAAAGGTTGGATGGAGCTTTGAGCAACCTGGTCTAGTGGGAAAAGTCCCTGCCCATGGCAGGGGGTTTGGAACTAAATGACCTTTAAAGGTCCCTTCCAACCCAAATCATTCTATGATTCTATAAGGAAAAGCATTAATAGAATTTTTGACTGAGAAACTTATAATAAAGAGTTTTATGTACTTGGGAATGAGAAAATTATTCCTCAAAAAAGCAGAGATTTCTTACAGTTACAGGTACTGTCCCTTGGTACAGGGACACAGTGTCACACATCCTTTCCTCCACCTCTGGAGTGCCATCATGCAGCGCCAGTGTGATACAGCAAGTGCATAGGTGTGAAACTGAACTCCAGCCGTTCGCTCCAGCCAGCTCACCCTAGACTAGGTTACACTGCTTAAGAAACTCTGTTAGACGAAGATCTGCATTATACACTGACTGTCATGGATGCTGGAGTGATGCCCAAAAGGATACCTCTAGCACATTCAAATGCCCTAAAAATACCATCCAGGTTAATATATTTTCCTCAATGTTACTCCAATCTAAGAACAAATAGAGTTGACAGTTAATACAAACAAACTTATTTTCATTTTGTTAATCACAATACATTTTAAACGTGAAATCTCCCTTTTCAGGCAATATGCAGCAATGCTTCCAAACAGATTCCACCTTTACTACCATGAAACTCCCACACTATGATGACATTCCTCTTATCCTTCCCACACAATTTATAAGACAAAGCACTATGATGTCATGCTATTACTTTGTCTGGAGAGGTGACAAACTTTCACTCCTTTCACTCTAAGTTTCTCAAAGAGAAAAAGGTAGGCTTAAATGATTGAGAAATGAAGACCACAGATTTACCAAAGGATTCTAACCAAAGCTAACTGTTAAATGACTAGAAACAGATTTTGCAAGGCTTTGTGACATACTTTAGTATAGTTACTGATGAACAACCTGCTACAAGATTGTGATACAGAGATACGTAAATACCTTTTGAGACCAGATCAACAGGCGAGACAAATCTGTGAAGGGAAGAATCACGTAGAAGTAGCCGCCCTAATTATTATTATTTCTGCTTATTATTCAGTGATCTACTCTTGTTTTATGCCAGTGGGCTCCTTATCTGTATAGACATCTATAAAGAAACCTGACAGATTTTTTTTTTAAATGAAATGGAGTCTGTGTCTCAGTGATGTGGCAGTTTCTACTGGATTATTTATTTTTAAAAAAAACTTGCAATATGCTCTTTGAGAAGCAAACCTGCCTCAGCAGGTTTAACCTGAACATCTCTTTTGAAATGTTTTCTTTTTCTCAATATACTCTTCTGATCCAGCACCCTTCTCAACTTGAATTCATCTGCAGAAATTTTGCCACTTCGGCATTGAATAAACAAAACAAATGAACTCTCTCTCCCAAGTTACTTTTAAAAGCATGCAGGGTATTTTACTTCACAAATGAACAAAGCATTTCATGTAGCAATTCAAGTAAATGCAACACAAGCTGTTTTTCAGCAGACAGCATGATTTTTTTGGTGTCAAACCTTTCTGCATTTTACGGCTTAAAATAATAATATCTTTATAACCATCAATGTGTCAAAAAGTCAATTTGGGTCAAATTTGCTTTTCTTCTAGATCTCTAATTTTTTCTGAATTTGCAAAAGAGAAACCATTTTTCTTGTGAGCTCACAAGCATGTCATGAGGCTTGCTTGGTAACTGGCTCTGAGCACTTTGAACTCGGCGAGATTAGCTGCTGGTTATCATTGTGCCTCTGCAGCAGTACGATTTGCCACAATACCACACTCTGCAATTTGCAACCATGCTGCTTCCTTGTTCACCATCATCAGAGAGCATTACTAAGTCAATATAAACAACATTTTACTAGGCATGACTAAATGATTACCTGGTATTCTACAGAGATTATTTAGAGACACATGACTGTCCTCTACAGACAGTACAACCAGCAAGGACATAAGAACTCATTAATACTGTTTTAACTTGGGTAACAAGCAGTCAGAACTGCAGTTTCCTTGCATACCTGTGCCTAGCAAAGTGCTGTGGAACTCAAGAAAGTCTGTGCCACAAGCAGATTTGCAAGACAAAGGTGGGCTGAGAGCTCCAAATGCAATGATTTCTGCTGTAATTGTAGCTGGTCTTGAAGGAACAAGCGGTAAAGCTGTTAAGAGCACTGGGCATCTGTGGGCAATGCTCTGAGAAAAGGTGTCCAACTCTATTAGCACTGATACACAACACAGTAGGTTTCTTCTATGGGTTCTGTTCTGCCGTGAGTTAAAAATGCTGAAAAGCCCACAAGTGTCAGGGAGCTTTTAATAAAACACGTGTCTACAGTTCGAGAAAGAACTACACAATTTATGATTTTGTACTGAAACCATGTAAAACTGGCAAAACAGTAAAAAAAGAGACAAACTTAGCAGTGTTGTCAACAGCCTTGTGTTCTCCTTTTGGGTTACAAAACTTCAGACAAGGATATCACCAGAGGCCAGCTGAAAATTACCTAAACAGTTGTATAACTAAAAAAAAAATAGAGAAATCATAAATTCTTGAGCAGCGGTATTTCTCAAAGCAGTATAACTGAATGTTCTTTCTGCCATGACGTGCCATTTGGTTTATGAAGAGTTTTTCTTCCAGGGAAGAACATATTTTTTAGTAAACAAACTTTTACACTTTCTCATGTAAAGGTGAGTAACAGTAACAGAGCTATGGACTCTTCTTCACTGATTCAACTCCTACTGAAGTCAAAGTAGTCCTCTTTATTTTAATAGAGTTTATACCACATCTTTTACAAAGAACTTTTAAGAGAGTTTGGAGAACATAACCACCCCTTTCTTTCAAAGACTACACATTCCTTAGTTTTTCTCTAAGAATTCAAGATTTTTTTGTACCTGTGGTTCTTTCTTCCTATTTTTTTACCTACGAAGTCTATAATCCCAAGTAAAAAGCTTGGTGTCGTCAGTTTTCCAGAGACAAAACAGAGCAGACTGCTGCCACATTCAAGCTTTAAGCAAAAAACAGTAAATCTAACGAATAGCAATACATGTCTATTGCCCTATACAGACCTATACCACTAACAAACACAAACAGGCTTCCATGAACAACACTTTACATTTTGATTCAGGATTTGTAACAGAAATGATGTTTCTGACACCTAAAAAATGGCTAAAAGTACGAACCGATAATGAATGTCTAAAACTTAAACCTGAGAATATAAAAAATCATAAATAATCAATAGAGAATGGAAAGAGAAATGTAGTGCTTTCCATCATCTCTGGGTCTGCCCTAAACATGGACCTCTTGGAAACCACAAAGTATAAAGCAGTGCCTCATAATGTAATGAGTACTTGAATTTCATAGGAAAAGTACATTTAGCACGCATACAGATGCAGAATGTAGCAGCGCACAGAGGCCTGGTACCGCAGCTCGAGCCTGCTACCATTTGAGCTAAAGCAGAACTACATTAGCTGGCACTAACAGCAGTTCATTTATCCTGTCTGTGGGCAAGGCAGCAGTACAGTACACACACACAGCTAGAACAACTTTTCAAGCAAAATGAGTAGAGAAAGGAGGTAAGGAGAAAAAGACAACCTTGTATTAAGTTGAATGTGTATACCTAATTAATTCATTTTTCAAAATTATTTAAGCCTCTGGGAGCACCAGCCTTCCTATGAGATGTTATACTCGAATGGCACTACATCACAAGTCAAGCACATAGAATCATCTTAGAGATGACGAATAATGAAGTATTACTTGAGATTTTCAGCTTATTCACTCCATGCTTGTTAGTGATGATGTGGTAAAAAAAAAGCTTTGGATCTCAGTTTTAACCGTTTTACTGGACATCTGGTGTTTGCTGCCTAAAGTTTCACTATTACCAGGGTCATTGTAATTCTATAGCACATCTGGGCCAAATTCCCTGGCAGTTTTTAGTGAATTCTGCAGCAGTGGAAACATCTGTAGCTGTGCACAGTTCCACACATTGGAATTGTGCAAAGCTGCAGAATGTTCTTGGATCTTTTGCATTTCAGTGTCCAGGAAATTACCCACTGGTAATGGATGATCTTTTGGTAACTTTTTTTTTTTCTTTTTTTTAAATCTTCTGTGGGATATGCCCAAATTGAGTAAAAGAACACAGATTCTAATCGCTAACATTTTATTTTCATCAGTTATTAAAGAAAACACTGATGTCTCAGTCTTCATGTTTTCAGAAGTACACACAGCCTTTGGAAACATTTTCCTGGAAGTGGGTGGACTGATGCAATGTGAAACTGGCCTACTGTCACTGAAAATGCTGAGAACTGCAAACAAAGCCTAGGCTACAAGAGTAGAAGAGAATTTAAAAAGAAATTTAGGAACCAAGCCCCGCAACAAAGGACCAGGCACAGGGATCATTAATTCTAACCTTCTATGGTAAAAATACAGATTAAAAAAGTGGAGCACTATCATGCATCTGACATTTGTGTGTAATCAACTTTTGTATAAAATTCTTTTAATGGCATTATAGTATAATCTAAGTTTCACTTTTTTTTTTTTTTTTTTTAAGTGATAGAATAAAACTATTACTTGTTACAAAGAAAGGCCTGTGAGAAAGAATGCTCTGGAAGAAGCAGTCTCTTACTCTCCAGATCCCGAAGTATTTGTGCTAACTGGTCAGGATTAAATCAATATATTACAATTGCCTCGGCTTGTTCCAGAACTTTGCTTTGCAAAACAACAACAACAAAAGAAAAAGAAGAAAATCCAGGTTTCTTTCCAGTAGTGTAATACATCACTGACTAAGCCACCAGGAGTAAACTAAATTTGTTCTGTTATTTGCTGAGTCACTAAGCAGTTCTTGTTGTATGTGCTCAGATTGGCAGAGTGAATCATTGGACAGAATAAAACCTCATCTATATCTCAGCCTAAACCCTGATCTGAGTTAAATGTTAAATTCTTAAGGATTACAGTAAAGATACTGAAGAAGGCTTATACTACAGTTTCAAGGGTTACAAGTTAACCTACTGTGCTTTTTTCAGTCTCAGAAGAGGCTTTGAAAGTAATTTTACAGAAGAAAATGCAGTATGCCAAAAGGATCATTTGGAGGTATAGTAAGGATGAGCAATAATAAGCAATAATAAGCAAGAGAGGTGAAGAACTGGACAACCTGTATATATGGATAGCATGGCTTGGAGAGGAGACCATAAGGATGCCTACCATAGGACGGACGATTCATGATAGGAAATGAATCAGAGAGATTTAAAACACATGTAATAAGTGCACAAATAGCTGCACTTAGTAACTGCTTTTTATAGGGCAAGAATTCTTCAGCAATATTCCTAGTTTAAGAAATGCTCACATCTTCCTAACAAAGCTTTCCCTAAATGCTTATACCATCTCCATACCATGGCCTTCCACACTCATTCGTGCTAGTACAATTATCAGTAAAACTGCAGCAAAGTCAGTGAATCTGAGCAGCAGGCTAGATGGAATGCAGAGAATGGCCAGAAAGAGCCAGAGATGATGCCTGGAACAGGAAATTTATGATATTCCCTACCAGACTGAGGTAGAAATTCCTTTCTTACCCCTAAACTGTAAATAGGTAAGACTATGAGCCTCCAAAAATAAACCATGCCCCCCTAAGTGGATTTCCTTTTTACCTTGAAGGACTAATCCATGCTATCACATCTTCATCTGTAGCCAATCATGCTTAAAAGGAAGAAAAAACCCCTCTCTATCATGCATCTAGTCAATTGTGCATTACCAAAAAATAATCCTTCTTGATCCCTGACAGTGACTCGCTAAAGCTCTGAAGCATGATGTAAGTACAGTTATTACTATAAATGCAAACCTCCAAGTGTATGGTAGGTTTAGGGCAGTGCAAGATTTCCTGTTCTCAAAGCTTAATACAAGACAGGCTGAGTTAAGAGACTAGACTACAAACTCAGAAGGAACCCTTTAGGATACAGGACTGATAAAAGTTTTCTCTAGAAACTACATTAAATAATATTTGGAAAGGCTTAAGTAATAGTCCTACAGCAAAAACCCTCCAGATTATTATTCCAGTGTTTTTCTGCATTCGGATAAAGCTCTGTTTGAAGGCTGCGTTTTGCTTAACATCAGATTCCAGGTACTGATTGTGAGCAAAGCTGAAAACCCTTGAACTCATAGGTGCCAGAAAACTTTTTCCATAGATGAAAACAGGTCTGTACACAGCAATCAAGTAACTTTTCAATGTTCTCTTTCGCAGCCACAAAAACTTAGCCACTTGAATTTTATGATATAAGGCTTATTTTCCTCCCACGACAGCTTTGTGGCTATCTCAAATTTCTTCAGTGTCTCTATACTTTCTTTGAAGTGCTTATTTAATTCAGTATTTTATCAGTTGTGTTACCATAGTTATACACAGAGGCAAAGTTCTGTACTTCCTTACTATTTCTTAGTTGCATACAGCACTTTTCTTTCTGTATGCTTTAGGACTGCATGATCCTCTTTGCTATGGTATAGTCCTATGAACTCATGTTGATATAATTAACAACTAATTCTTTCAGAGTTACCGTTTCCTAAGACAACGTTCTCTCTGCATTGTTGATATAGCAAGTATAATCTGAATATTGACTCCCCTTTGAATTACTTTGCATTTGGCCATATGAAAATGCCTTTGGTTGCACAGTGACCATGACATTGGGTGTAATTCTAAAACAATAAGCTGTTCTCATTTACTGCCCCACCAGTTTCTGTGGCTATTGAAATATTTACCAACTTCATTAAATGTTCATTGGGAATAAAAAACAATACTGATTTTAAATGCTTATTTAATTTCTACTTTCTGTATGTGGCTTTTTTTTTTTCTAATTTAACTGAAACTCTTCCCACTCTTAATTATTGTTCCCTACTTGATTCAAAAATATTAAGGGCTGGACTGAATTATACATTTGATTCTAGAGATAACGATGGCTTTGAAGCGTTCCCAAACCAAGCTTGAGAAAAAAGAGACTTTAACTGATAATATTTCAGCATACATATTTAAAGTGTGTGAGAGTATTAGTTTCACATCAGGGAAATTCTGAATTCTGTCATCTGCCTGGCAGACAGAAAATTCATCCTGCCAAGAACCCTCGGCTCGGTGATACCACAAATTGACTTTAGCCCATTTAAAGCTCCATTCTGTATATTGGTTTGCTGAGTGGGACAGACTTTTTCAAAAAATTATTTATATAATAACTATTGAATACTATAGCACTGAAAGCATCAAAGGGAAGCCTTTTAATCTGAACTATGTTATCTAGGTAAATTATTTTCTAGGTGTTGTAAATGAGTAATGCCAACAACGATGGAAAATGTTTCTACTCTAAAACAGCAGTTATCAGTTATTTATTACATATCATGACAGATTATATCATAACTACTTTCCTTTCATCCAATAGTAACATGTGGCACTTCTCCACCGCATGAGCAAAGGACTTCCTAGTTGTGATCACAGAAAATGTATTATGAAAATATTAACTATCTAGAATGGACAGGAGTTAAAGAGCTAATGTCATGGGGCCAGCTAGTTTTCAATTGAGCAATCACAAAGGCAGTGAAAATGGCTTGCTGAATTAAAGCCAAAGTTCTAAACTACAGTCTTAATGAAAATAGCCTTATCATTTCTCTGTCAACTTTCAAAGAAACCACTCCATCTACTCCATGTTGTTTTATCTTCATTTTGAACTCCACTTTATGCTACCATGACAGCCACAGTGAGACCTTTTGGTGTCCAAGGAGTATCTCCAAACCCTGGGCACTGCCGCCACCAGCCTTCCAGCTATCTTTGCCTTTGTGTTCTCTGCTGTGATCTGGAAAGTGCAATGGTATCACATCTCTGGGCAGGGAGGGGATGCCACAGTTAGCATAATGATACCATGGAGACAAGAAAAGGAAAAAATCTCTTTACACTAAAGGGCAGATATTTTGTCCTGTTCTTGTGCTTTCATGGCACTGAGGTGGCCCTCTGCCATCTACCAAAGCGCTTGATGTTTAGACCAGGGTGAGCCAAAACTGTTCCACTGAGAGACATAGCTCCTTAGCATTGCTGCAGGCACAACAGAATATTTTAGAATAGCCCCAGACTGCTTTTACTTGCAGCAGGCAAGGATAGAAAGCTCTGGAGTGGTAATCTGCCAGTTCATCAAACACAGAATGTGGTCCCGCAGACAACTGGTTTTTGCCCTTTTAACAGAGCACTTTTTTTCTTGGTACTAGACACAGAAAACTATTGTGAAGTTAATAAACTACCACAAAGTGAAATCTTTAAAGGTCTTCCTAGGTGGCAGCTGCAGCAACAGAGATTTACCATATTTGCCTCCAGTAGCTCTGGCTATTCTTGGATTCTGGTTTCACACACATTTGGAATAAACTAGCACTGCTGTCAAAGACGAAATGATCCCACCTCCGTCATCTTCTTTTCCCAGTTGCTCTGTCCTGCCTCCACATTATCCCTTCTTTCCGCTGGCAAAAGGTCTGTGTGCCTACATGATAAGCCAGCCAGGGGGAACCCTTCTGGATTACCAACACTTTTCTGTTTTACTATTAATATTATTTTAATATCAACATTATTTTAATATTAACCTGATCATTTTTCCAACATCCATGACTCCTGACCAGGTGCAGAAGTGCATGTGCTGGCACAAAGGAGAGTGTGGCACAAAAGCATATACTATTGCTCTTCTGGTGGCAGTGATGGTTTAAAACATCCATGAAACGATGGCTTTTTTTAGGCAGAAATCAGGATGCAGCCTGTTATGTTTTCCTCTCTAACCTGATTTTTGATGTATGGTTCACATCTTGCTGTATATTATACTCATCCAGCTGTGCTATAATAATGGCACTTTTACCCTCTCATCAGGCAGTAATTTTGAATTAAAAAGCCTCTTCTAGGAATGGCTTCTAAAGTACAACACATACCACCTCATGAATGTGGTAACTGATACGTCGACATTCCAGAGCGCTAAATAGGTGAGGATGTTGGCTTTCAGGAACAATCTCTTGCCAGATAATACTTCATTATCTGACAGACCATCTGGTTCCCAGTCCGTCAATGCTATATTAATACCGTCAGCTCTCTATGCTTGATTATTGCCCAACATTTCTATTACTTTGTAAATAACAGAACAAAAAAAAAAAAAAGAGTCTTCCAGAGACTGAGCAAGACAAATCACCACTTGCTCACGTACTTGTCATTGTCATTTTTGGATAATGGCCAAACAGTGGAATTTTCTCCATGTGACTTGTGAATTCAGAGTACAGCATACCCCATTGTTATCAGGAGAAAGATCACCAACTTTTAATTGCACAATATATATAAACACAGCTGGCCTAGTGACTCATTTAGTAACGCAATACGTTAGTCCCTAAAACTCTGTTTCAGGTGTGACCTCAGGACTCTTTCTATTCCAGTTGTCGAACTCTGTAAGATTTACACTGATTTACTCCTAAACTACTGGGAATATTTAAAGGAATCTCTTTTTTCTGGGATTTCAGAAAGAGTGTTTGGACTGGAAATGAGAAGCTGTATGTATAGGATATCCTTTTGGTGTCTGTTCAGAGCACCCTGTTTTAAGAATGATTGTTGAGAAGAATGTGCAGTTCATAATTCTGTAAGCAATAATAATTGATATCTTTAGAGTGAAATATGCATTCCTCCACAGGGAGGAATGTCACTGTGGGAATGTAATAACATTACAGTACAAGATCATGGAGAACAATATTAGCCGCATTTTAAAAAGAAATTAGAATTAGAATTTAGAAATTCTAGAAATTCTAGAAAATTCTAGAAATTCTAGAAATTTAGAAACGAAATTAGAAAATTAGAATATGAATAAAAATAGTGGTTTAGTGTAGTTAGTAATGGAATAAATTTGTTATAAATATTGGATCGGCCTCTAGATGAAATACTTCTACCATGAGCCAGGGAGCTGGTGAATACTCAGCCCTCATTTGTTACCAGCTCTGAGTATTTGCCTTTTGTGTATAACTGTCCTTTCCACAGGAATCAGCAATGAATGTGCTTACTCCTGGTAAGCATGCTCTTTCTGCGTCTCTCTCTTTTTTTCAATACCCTTGACTTAAAATTTAATTTCTCTCTCCATAACTGATGTAGTCATCCTTGGCAATATATGGTCTAAGTTAAATATCTGGTTCAAAATCTATGTGCCTAAGGAAATTCTACAGCTAAATAAATAAATCTCAGAGCAAAATATATTTGAAAAAAGATTCTGGTTAGCTTCCACTGAAAAATGCATAAATAATCAATTAAAGAAATGTTCAACATTTCTTCTACTCTTTTTCCCATTAATTGAATGTTTTTGCAGCGAGTACTCAAGACACTAATGAACCTGCTCTTATCAGACATGTCTAAAGTCCTTTTTCCAACAGTGAAACATAAATATAAACATAAACAAGTTACAGTAAAAGAAAGATCAAACTGTTCCTAAAAGTAGTTACAACCAGATCAGATCCATCATAAATGTCTGTTTTAAATTTAATTGTTCTCCATAAGTCAGGTCAAACATGAAAAAACAGGAAACAGAAATTAACTAGAATAACTTGCTTTTATTCTAGTTTACTACTTGGTGCCTACAAGACTCCAAACAGATGCCTCTGAGCCTAACTTCAGTGAGTCTGAGATACTGACTGTTTTTCTAATTCAGAACAATAAAATATTAGGTGAACAGTTTTGTAGACACATGTATCTCAGCAAAGATGCAGCAGCAGAGGCAGCCCTGATGAAATCAGGACAAGTTGTGCAGCAGTGGAACATGCCCATTATGCTGCAAAAGAGCCAGCCCAGCTCCAGGGGATGTTAATGGGGAAAATAAAGCCCCATAAGTATCCTTCTAAAACCATGCCAGGCTGCATTCATGTGCTAGCAAAATAAGCAGAGATGCTGCTGCTCTGCCTCAGCAATGTCTATAAAAACCTGGCAAGAGGCACCGCTCTCTACTTCTGCAGTCAGTGCTATCCCTGCAGTGCAGATTTGCTTTTACAGCATGAAAAAGCAGCAAAACCAGAAATTCCTCTTCAGGAGCTGTAAATGCTCCCCCAGTGCTGCAGTCCCACAGTGTCCATTTCCAGGACTCTCCCTTCTCAAGTCCCACTGCTCTGGGACACCCCCTTCAGCACCAACAGACTTGATGCACTGTGCTGGACTGAAAACTTCAAGTGTTTCTTTATTCAGTTACAGAGGACCTGAGTTCAAAGCTGAAACTTCCAACAGGAGGATATATCATAACACACCATAGCCTCTCAAAGCAGAAGGCCTGTGGCAAGACATCCTGCCTGCTTTCTGATCACAACACCTGCTCTATACAGCTTTGAGCACACATGCTTAGCTACATGCTTGAGCTTTTGTAGTGACTGACTGAATGCCTCATTCAGGATGCTGTAACTCCTGAAGGTGTTGTCATCCCAAGAACCTGATGTGTTGCTATGCTGGGTGGGAAACAGGCTAATGAAACTCCACAGGCTCAAGGTAACAAACAGCTATATCACACAAGCAGAGGAGAATTGGATTTCATGAGCAGAGATGGTGCTGCAAAGAAAAAGCTTCCCAGCATGGGGTACTGCATGACTCAGATTCACTCTGCAGAGTGCCCACTTGACTGCAACCACAGAAGCTTTAATATTCCACCATTTATTGCTGTGTAAGTGGCCTAGTGAGGAGCACTTGATCTATGATTCATGGTTCACAGTCACCTCTCAAAAACAGTCAGTCAAGAAAATAAACACCTATTAATTTGCAAGGGAAATGGTAGGAAGGATTGGTTACCTCTCTTAACCTAAAAAGTCAGGTTCCATTGCCCTCTTCCACAACTGCAAGGGTTTTTTTTTAATAAACGCATTACCATAAAGAGTTTAGGGAAGAGAATTAGGAGCCACGACTCCATTCAGATGCACTATCACAGAGTCACAGGCCCGTGGGCTCTGGACTGATACATTTTGAAGCACACAATTGCAACAGAAATGTAAAATGAGTACTCTATCTCTACTCTCCCTCCTCTTTGATTACCAAAAGAGGGTGTTAGACCATGGTCCAGCAAGTGGAAGCTAAGGGTCTTGATTCCTGTGGGTACAGAAGGAGTAGCAATCTCTAGTTCCTGGGCAAGCCCTTTATGCCATTGTATAAAGGAAAATATATTTCAGAGGCTATTATTTCTCAAAATCAAGGTAGCAGACACAACTGTATTTTATGAGAAGACCAGTCATATGGGTGTTTTAGGCACAGTCTGGAATTGCCTAGAAGTGGATTGAACCTACCAGGTGTCTCCACCTGGCAACCGCATGAGATTTCTTACAATAACAGTTTTAGACTTAAGTGATAATATCTTTCTTCTGTATACAGCTTTTCTTTATTTGTCTCATCACTATCAAACCCAAAATTTCTGGTATGGTCCAGAAAGAGTCATTTAACTTTGGTTAATTCTGATTTTCTAAATTAAAAGATGAATAATCACAGTTTGGAAAAACAGCAGCTTACAGTTTCTTCATGGATCAATGCATCGGTTTTCATGACACTATAACCATTGGTACAGATTTTCTGGTTTAAGTTAAATGTATCTGTGCAGGACTGGTTTTATAAGTAGCTTTATTCATAAGCAATTAATATTACATCTTTACTGTAGCTGTTCTTGCAGTTTCCAAGTCCTGAGGCCTTGTGCACACTCTAGGTTGCAACATGTTGCCCTTTGTCCCAAGGTCTATCCTGGCAGGACTTTCTAGTGATATGTGGGCAGAGCGGTGCTATGATTTTGGTCCACACATTTGTGAATTATTTCAAAGTTCTGCTAAACAGAAATAGGTGCTTAATTTAGTTTCTTTTTTGATTAAATGGCTGTCAGGCACATGTATGAGGTCAGTAGCAAACCGTGAGGGCTAACAGAATTCTTAGTTCAGCTGCTTTTCAGTGATGAGCAAGCAGTTTCATTTAGATATTTCAGTTATAGCTATACATATATAAATGCTTTATAATTAACTTCTTCCTGTGTTTATAAAGTGGCCTCAGGTGAATCACAGAAGCAGAAGCTTTAGTAGTACATCAGTTAAGGTAGGAAATGTAGACATCCAAGGGTAGCTGGAATACTATCAGTCATCCCAACATTTCACAATTGCTACCCTCAATGTTTTCTATAACAATGAAAACACTATCTAAGACTAAGAACAAGACCCTTCACAAATGAAAATAATTCTAATTAAAAAAAAAAAAAAGAAGGAAAATAGTATAAGAGATGATAACTACTCCATATATTTCAGGTACTGTCTACACAATTTTATCTGAATCCAAATTTTATACAATTCACATGTAGACTTGTTAGACACCTGTTGGCACAATACATGTATATTACTTACCTGACAGAGTTATAGGTGTCTAAATTCTGCTTTCCATGCTGGATATCTTAAAACTCAGGGCAATTGTAAAATTAAGAAGGGTGTAATTTAATATGTTATCTTAAACAGAGGTTTAGGTAATATGCCAGAAAAGACTTAGAAAGGTAGTGCAGAAGAACTTGGTAAACAATATGTAATTTTGCAGGTCACTAATGAATGTGGAAAAAGTGTATTGTTTATGTAGAGCTTACGGCACTGTAGACTGTAATGATCACACAGCAGGACAGGAGGAAATTTATGTGCTATGCTCTGGAAGGCAATAAGAGCTTCATTTTGAATGAAATCACCCGACACAGACGGAATCAAGGAAGGTCCTAAGGAGTAGATGAGCATATGGTATAAGATCCTGAATTTTTTTTTTTGAAAAGATATGGGATCCTTCCCTTTTTGATTCTCTAACTACCACATTTCCCTAGACCACTTCTATGTCAAATATCTGCTAAGAATGCATTTCATACAGGAGGTCTCTCAGCATTAACACATCAAACTATATCTACAAATTTCAGTGTATTTCTTCTGACTGATCACTCTTTTATTTTTTTGTAACATGTATATTCATTTTCCTTTTCATATCTGATTTAGGCCATCTCACTGGTAGCACAAAGGAGAGCACTAACATTTAAAAAAAAAAGGGAAGGTGTAAATCTTCATATAATACTACCACTAGCTTGAGTACGAAAATGAGGGTTGTATAGCAATTGCAGTTTGAACTTGAGGGGGTTAAGTATCATTTTAAAGTAAGCATATCCATTTAAACAGCACACATTACCATCTATATTATGGTAAGATGACAGTCTATCTCCCAGAAGTAGGATATCTATTATGTCATTTGAAATTGCAGTTGCTATAGCAAACACTAGCTAGTAAGTAAACAGTTATTTAGAATTTTTATGGATGTGGACAGAATTAACATTTTAGGAGCCCCTAGTTGACTTAAACTGTTGTGCATACAAGGCTAGTATGAAACAAAGGCTAACACTTGTATGACTTGTACCTTGCAACAGTACCTTATTTTTAATATGTACTAGGTTTACTTATAACCTGGAATATAAAAAAGAAATTCATTATCTTTATGTCACCAGAAAGGATTTTAATGCATTGTAAACTCTTTGGGTACTACTGGAACTTCCCTCCAACATTTGCAAACAGCATGAAACACAATTCAGGCTTTGATCATGGACAGATTCTAATGTCCTTGATAATTCTTTAACTCTATCTTCATTCAGAGTAACTTTCAGAATGTTGCCAACAAGTGAATAAAGCATAAAATCAGAGCACAAACTTCAAAATCTGGTATAGGAATTACTGGGACCACGAAAAACACAGCTTTAAGAAATACTGTATGAATTTTTAAACACACTCATCCCATTTCTGATTATTTAATGAATGACCTGCCAGTTTCTGTGATACCTCTGTATGCTTCCATGTTTCATCAAAACATTTGCACAGAACATAAACATTAAGACATAAAGTAATGGTTATATTTAAATTACTATTTATGTGTAAACTTGTATATAGTGAGAAACAGGGAACTATATTTTAGTGACAACTCTGGGTTCTCTTCCTTAAAACAGACAGAAAATTAAAGGCCTGATATAAAGGCTTTAGCCAACAGAATATTTTCCATTGACTGCAGAAGGATGTGAATCAGGCCCTTAAAGTAGCAACTCATTTAGTACTGACTGCTAAATTTATAGCACTTCTTTATTTTCTCTTAGCATAACAGCATCCATTCATCACACTGCAGTAACAAAGCCGTAACCCGATATATGACAAATATTACAAGCTTAATGGCTGTTGTCCATTACTGACGGGATCTGCTCACCATTTAGAAAAGATTGGCACTGAAGGATTACTGAGCAAACATAGCACCTGAAAAAACTTGCATGCAGGAGTCTGTCATCAGGTGTGTGATCGAGGGCATTATCTGAGAACGCTGGCTCTTATCTTCAGTTGAAAACTGCTGCAATTGCCAACAATTCTCAACAAAGAGCTTCCGTCATGGAAAGCTGATGCACCGAGCCAGTCTGGTGATGGTTTACCTTCCCAAGGCTTCATTCCTTTTTATGGATCACCTGAGACCAAGCAGCACACCAGTCTTTAATAGCTTAAATAGCAGGACAACCTAGCAAACTGATGACAATCAAGGGAAAACCAATCCTTTTTGGTAGAAAGACAAAATTCCAAGCATTCTCTGATGGTAACTTAGAAAGACCTGTACCTGCATTTTCCCAAACAGGATGCTGAGGAAAACTGTCTTACCACTGATTCCTAGCATTTTGCAATGACAGCTAACTCTCTCTCTATTAAACTGCTCACTAGTCAATTTTTCACCTTTTACAGCATTATAATTATTCTCAGGAACACATTAAATTGCCTTTTCCTCTTTTTCTTTATGTAACACTAGATAAAATTACTATTACAATTTTTTGGAGAAAGCCTATGAAAATTGTCATTTGTACAAAAATGTGCTGTTATTTTTCTTGCAATTTACAGCTTTGAAAAGTTATTAATTACTTGCAATTATTAACATAAGCTGTTGAAAAACTGATGGAGACATTTTATTTTTTCCTAAATTATGGCAACATATTCAATTTGCACAGGATTTTTTAAAATGTAAAATGAAAGTTTTGGTTTGCCTTTTACATACTTCCTAAAGAGAACCTAAATTAGTTTTGCTATTCTAATTAAATTACCTATTTATTAAGAAAAGATGAAAAAACTGAGATGAAATACTTTAATATGTTGTGGCTCAATAAACATACAAAAATCTGAATATTACACAAGTATACTATTTTGTGTTTTCAAAAGTACAGGCATATTATGTGAGCATATATTAAAACAAAGGCTCAAATGCTAATTAGTTAGTGCTTTACTGTTATCCACAAAATGGATCCTTCTGAATTACAGTGGCAATGAAAATAATAAATATTACCTATATACTAAATGGTAATTGATACTGGAGATGGATATTAAAAAAAAAAAAAGGCAGTGTAAAAAGTAAACTCTTAAAATATCTAATACATTCTTTGATATTATAAAGTATTTTATATAGAAAACTATTTGAATTTATATTTTTTACTTTAAGACATAAGAGGTATATTTAATTTTGCAAATAAAAGAAGGTACATTGATCAAAACTTGACTTTTGTTAAGTCAGGATCTAAAATTATTTTATTTGGATTCAAATAATGAAAAAAATAGTTTATTAAGTAATGTTTCAACAGTAAGTAATCTAAGCCCCTACCTAGACTAGGAGGCATCAGGACTGTAGAAGTATTTTTCCCTGCCATAGAGTTCAACCGCTACAAAGAACAACGGATGGATGTATTGGGTATGGCTACCAAATTCCTATGATGCAGAAGTGTTTACTTATTATGGAAAATTCCATTATCAGATTAAAATAACCCCTCAAAAATCACTCTGTACTTGAGACACCCAGTGCATGACAGTCAGCTATAGAACAGTGTATATGCAAGTTCAGGCAAAGCCGAAATACGCACAAATACACAAATGCTGAAGACAAGCTGTAAAAAAAACCATGGGAATTTATCTTGTGTTCATAACTGGAGCCAATGCTTTAGTTACTGCCCTGTACGCTACAGGAAAGCTTCAGGAATTTACTATGAAGTGCCTCCTGGCTTACTGGCAAAGAACCTTTCTACGCTGGATAGACAGAATGCAACGATAGAATTTATCTGTGCTAATATGCATACATTCCTGTAAGGAGATGCAGCGTGCTATACATGCAATACACTTGATGCAGACATTTCTATAATGAAATAATTTTTATTGCATTTAATTTAGGACTGTTATTTATAGGGCAAAGAAGTTCTAACTGGCTGTAGGCAAACTTGCATAAGCAAAGAATGTGAAAACTAAAAAAAACAACCTCATATGTATTTAGAATTTAATTCTTTGAAGAGGCAAATACTGTAACAGGCAAAATAAACTATTTATTTTTCACAGTTTGATTCTCAGAGTCATACGCAGTGCAATGTGCCCTGAAAGGTGAGTTAGCATTATACAGAAATACTCTTCTAAAACATTTCCATACTCTATGCTAATTCCTCATTTTACATTGTTTTAAGATGCATTCCGTGGAAAATTTACATAACTGTCAAATTATTCATAGCTATTTACATTGCCTTTTTACTTTGAGTTGGTGCAAAGCTTTAGATGAATATTTTCTCCTCCATGGTCAAGCATAGATATTCTCAACGCTTAGGTTACTAAATTTCTTTCAGAATGTGAAGCATTCAATGAATGTGAAGACTTCAACTTGGGTAACGAATATTGCAAAGAGAAGAGGGGTTGGTAATGGTGTTAGAAATGAATGATCAGCATACATAGCAGTTATGGCTGCAACAGCAGCTCTAGGACTCGACAAAAGGAATCTGCTCAGGGAAAGACTGACTTTCTAACAAGGATGTATTTTTAGAAGTTACTCATATAATGCTATTCAGCTTCCAAAATTATAAAGGAAACCAATCTAATTTATTAAGAAAAAAAAAAGAGGATACCTATATTTTCAAAGCACGATGTAATACAAAGTTGTTAGTAAAAATATTTTAAGTAACATAATTAACCCATCCTGAAAACTAGAAAATTATGAGTACTGAAAAAATTCTATGTATTCTAATAGGTAGACATAGTCTTACTACATCTTCATAATTTACAGTTAAAATAATAAGCAAAAGTACACAATGTAATGCTCTATTTCTGGAGTGATTTTTTTTTGACACTGAAAGCAATATTTTGCATCAGATATTCATCTGCACTTTTTAGAGATTTAAGAATGTTAGGGGTTCAACTCTAGCAGAATTACATACAAACAAACAATTGAGGCCTTTATTAATTAAAAGGTTCGGCATATAAGAGACAGCTGTGTTTTCTGATGTAACCAGTGATGAAAATGAAACTAGATGAGGCAAAGACATGCAGATTAAGGAGATGTATAGTAGTGTCATTCTAAGTAAGTAAGAAATACAGTCTAAGAAATACACTAAATGTCTGTGGTATGATTAGTTAGGTCAAGACATGAAAAGATTAATGAGGAGTTTCTCTCTTGCTTGCTTCAAACTAAAACTTATAGACCTCTATTTTAAAATGAAAGCTTTTGACCTAAAACACTGTTGCTCATTTTCACACACATGCTTACCACAACTTCAATAAAAATGCTTTGCTTTGCATTTTGTGCTGCCTGCCAGCTATTTCCTGTGAACATCCCATCTAAAATCTCTTGGTTCTAGTAACTGATGTCGGTAAAGAAAATCCTGGCAAAACTGTAGTTCTAAGCTTCATAAGCAGACATTTTAAACAGAAAGCTGGTTTTGTTGTGTTGACAATCACATTTTAAACTGATTCCTTCCAGATGAAAAGATGCTTTTTCAAACACTGTAATAAAAGCGTAAAGTCAGCTGTTCTAAGGACATAAAAGTGATTTATCTGTTCTCTGGTCACTGTTTTTTTCCCTTGATACAGTGGAATTTTTGTTTTAAAGAATAGGTTAACAATTAATGGCTACTAGGAGCCCAAATTACAGAGAAGTAAACTACAATTTGACTTTTAAAGAAACACAACACATAACTGCAATTAATTTTGCATCTCATGCATCATGAGATGCATAGTGTTTATGAAATGTTAAATATTAATGGCTAGATTAACATAACAGAAAAATACCTAATCTTGACAGATGACTATTGACAATATCCTCATCAGATTACAGAACTATTACGTTTGATAAGAAAGAGGTTTCAGATAGTTTTCAGATGCTTTTATCTGTCTGCGGCTGGGCATGAAAGCCTTGTACTGGATCAGATTTGAGAGATCCCTCGTCTCTCCATCAGGGCTAGAATCAGTTTCTCACCTTTTAAATACAGGTTTCAGTTCCAGAGATTCTGATGGCACTATACATACACCATTTCAGAACAAGCAAGGTGTGTAGGGACAGACACCCAAAAAGCAGCATGATCCAAAAGTGTGACTTAATCTTAATTTAGCTACTTAGCCTTAATAGTAATTAATGAAATCCTTTCTCAGAGGATATGCAGCTGTGGCTGTGACTAATCTTGCAGTGGTCTTGGTTTCTGACCTGAAAGCTTCTCACTAGCTGAAAATTTTTGTACAGCCCTGGGTGAGCCCAGGAAGCCCTGGAGAAACACAATGTGTACAGCACACTGTGCAAGGTCTCCCCAGCTTTCTAACTCTAGATGGCTCTCCGCTCAGCAGCTCTGCTCCTCACGGATCAATCCTCTGCTCCATGCAGCAAGAACTGCACCTGAAGACACAGGAGGTTTTGGGGCTCAGCTGCAGTACCACGTCACTGCCTGAATTGGGGTCTATGGTGCCAGGCAGAAATGTCCCCATCAGGGCTCCAGGTGGCAACCCTTATGCTGAACCAGTTTCTGAAGTAGGAGAAATTTGTGGCCATTATCATGGGCTACCAAATTTGGCAGATATGTTCTTCACATTCAGAGAACAGAAACACATTCAAGGAATCCAATGATATTATGTGTGATATTTTACTATGATAACATAGTATGATATTTACTATGTACTAGACAAAAAGGATTTCTTTTAGAAGCATATTATTACATTGATCTATTTAAACAAGATGTTTGAAATGAACAGGAACTTAATGTGGCAAAATGATAAATATTATTGAATGTTAAAATTACAAGTATTAAAAATGTAAATTCTGCTGATCTCTTCCCAACTAGAGAAGGTAGATAAAAATGGATTGTAAACAATTCTTGTATCTATCTTCTTACTACTGTATGTCTAAATACCTTACAATGCAGTCATCTGATTCCAAACTGAGGCCTGTAGGAGCTAATTGCTATAAATACCAATACTATAATGAGTTCTAATTGTGTTATATTAGTAGAAAATAGACACTCAGCAAATAATAACTTTAATATGAAAAAAATCTCATTATGAAAATATTTGAAACTTTAAAAAATACAACTTGGACCTTTAAAAAAATAGAGAACAGACACTTAGCCAATATAAACACGTGTACCTCCTATCGGATTAGCAAATGATAATGACTAACGCCAGTTAAATTCTGGTCTGTTTATTTCTAAGTAGCTTATAAGATTTGAATTATTTTATTGTGTTCTGTTCCTATGGGAAATAAATAAGCATGCATTTCATCTTTAAAGCACATGATTCTCAGAAGTGTCCTTGTTTACCGTGTTCCCATATATACTAGATTCAATTTTGCAAGTAAAATGTATGTCCATCCGTACTGAAAACGTGGTTAGCCAGATGCTGCCCTTACTCACACCAGTACAACCTAATTGTATTTCAGAGAGCTGCACACATAAAACTGAGAATAGAAGTTTTTCACATTCCAGAGCCATTTCTTATGTTTTCAAGTGGTAACATATGAAGATGGGGGTAGGGAACCTCCAGTCAGGAACAGAGAATTCCTGCCTGAAGGGAATTATGAAAACCTCATGACAGTAACATCACCGTAAATACTGCTGACTATCTGGAGACAGCACAGTCAACTGAATGGGGCTCTAGCCTTGCAGCCAGGATATCCAGCTTCAGGCTTAAAACTGCCACTAGCTCCCATGTATGTCCTTAGACAAACTACTTCACAAAATGGATTGCTGAATAATTCTTCAGACCCCTTCTGAATTAGGAACCTACATCTAAGAATGCAATTTTATGTGCAACACACGTGTTCCTCAGAGCTTTTATATTAACATGCTATCATGAGGCAAACAAAGGACGTGGTATCAGGCTGCTCCATGAGAACTACTGTGTGCATGTTCCAGTCCAGATTTACCTGACTCCCTGGCACTTTACACCTCAGTATCCTCATCTGTACAATCGTGATAATGGTACTTCCTTCTTTTGTGAAGTGCTTCGAGACCTATAGGTTAAAAGAACAAGTATCATCTTTGTTTCATGACTGACTAGTGTTGCAAAACCATCCAGTCACTTGGGATTGTTGGCAAAACTTCACTGGATTATCAACTGGTTAATTTTTATCTACTTAGAGACTAAGAGAATGCATTAACATTGTATAAATTAGCATGCATACACAAATGTACACACATTTTGAAATATAATGAGGCATCAGAATTTCCTGATTTTTTCCTGTCCTTACTGGGAAGTGAGACGAAATGGAATTATCAAATGTGAGTGTTTATTTACAGAAGAAAGCAGAATGCACATCACCTTCACATAGATATGCAAAAGAGGTCTCCTTTGTGGCCATATTTGATCTAAAACCTTGTGAGTATAATATAAATCACAATCTTAAACTAAATTATTAGGAAAACTCTGTCAGTCAAATTTTATGCCTTCCTCTTCTCTGATCTTGAAAGCAGTCTTACTAATTTTTACTCAAGGCTGTACCATCATTTAAATTTTATGGCTCAGCACCTATTCAGAGTAAGAACAAAAATGATGCTTTTAAGACATAAGTTCAAACAAACTACAGACAACCAAATGAAACTGAAAACAGTAAGACAAGAAACTGCATGTAGGTCTGAGTAAGACATGGGGTAAAGTGAGAGTAAGTGACACAAGAACAGTTACAGGGAAAGCAGACATATTACTCTGGATATATGCCATGGATTATAAAGAAGGAACTTTTGCTAACTAACCAGAAAAAAATCTGAAATTCTTTTATTTTGAGGCACCTAAAGTCTATGCTAAGGCATCTTTTCCCCTTTAACTGCAGATCTGTGAGGCTCATTCCTCACAATGCCATATGAATCAGTCTCAAGTTTCACCAGGGAAGATTTAGATTGGATATTCAGAAAAATTATTCACAGGGTTAATTATTATTATTGACAGGGTTATCAAGCACTGGAACCAGCTGCCCATGGAAGTGGCTGAATCACCATCCCAGGACATGTTTAAAAGTTGTGTAGATACGGTGCTTAGGGATGTGGTTTAGAAGTGGACTTGGTAGAATTAGGTTAATGGTTGGACTTGATGATCTTAAAGGTCTTTTCCAACCTAAACTATTCTATGTTCTATGATTCTATGAATTCTGTCTTCCAAACTGCAAGGTGTGGTTGTTTGCCCAAGCAGAGACTGTAAGAACCAAGTCTCAACCAACAGAACGGACAGATTAAACAGTTGATAATTTTAATTATGTAGTACAAGAACTTGCCACATCCCTACCTAAATTTTGCAAGCTCATGCTCCCTGAAAACACATAAATACTAGCTTTTCTAACACTAAGGATTTCTTCTTTAAAGATATGCAAAGCAAGCACAGGGGTTCAAAAATAAATCTCTAAGAATTTAATTTTTATCCACAAAAGCCAACAGATTTCACACAGGTTCACATCTTAAGCCAATACACTGTCCTTCACAATTTCAATTACAGTTGTCAATTCAGCAAGGTGTTATACAGCTTAATTGACACTTTATGTTTCAGATCATATTATTTCACACAGGAATGTGATAATTATTTCTGATAATGTAAATCAGTTTTTAATGAAGTCTGTGATACACACAATAGTATGTCAGGAAGATGCCAGTGTAGCATAATGTAATCCCCAGAATAATTCTACAATGTGTGGGATAAAAAGAAGAAAAATTAGCTATATACCACAGGCTATGGGAATGAATCAGGATAGAAAGAAATAGAATTTTGGTATCATAGTGCCCTTTTTGCATCTTCAGTCTCATTTTATCAAGGCTTGTACAAATATTATGAGTTCATAAGTGTGGGGCAGGATGGTAGGACTAGAAAACAGATGGATCTACGTATAGATATTTCTGAAGTACAAGTGCTAGCAGACCTTCCTCAGTGTTCAGGTGGAAGTTACTGTTTCTGTGGTGGGGGCACAACAGAAAAGGTGCCTGTACTTCAGTTTGCAAGATCACAGTCTCTGAAACTGGCAGTGGAGGTGGGTCTCTAATAAAAAACAAGATTCTTGAAAGTAGCAAGCAAGCATACCAGGATCCTCCTGGTATGAAGTGCTGACAAGAAACAGAAGAGTGGGGCAGATAGCTGTGGGGGAAAATAACATCTTAATCTACCACTTCTGCTCGCCTCAGAGTACTTAAAGCAGAGCCTAAAGTCTGGTCTTTTGATACCACAGGAATTTATGCCTCCAGTAAGTGGAAATGAATCTTCGCTTCATAACTGCTCACTGAGAAAAGGGATTTTTGGCATGACTGACCATGTCACACTTCCCTGGTCGGCAATTTCATTGAAGGATTCAGGCGCCAGATAGCCAAGTATTTGTATCTTGTATAACACTTATTTGGCAGCCTTTTGATAGGTCTCCTCAGCCCAGCTGGGCCCCAGGAACAGGCAGTGATGATTGCTGGTGAGTGCCAGAGGCCGGTGCTTGCCTGCAGAGCTGGCAATCCTGCAAGTCTCCTTCTCTGACCTGTTGGCAAACCGAAGCAGCAGAGTATCATCCGCAGCCAGCTAGGAGAGCCAGGCCTTAAGAGCAGGGCTGTAGTCTCTCAGGCACTTGTTACCACAGCAGACAGCTGATGGACAGAAGTAGTACAAAGGAGAGTCCTAGCAAATTCCTTAATTGGTGAACGATCACTGACATCATGTAAACCAGGACCCTCCAGCTTCTGCATGTTTGCTGACAAATTCACACTCATTTAGCTCCTGCTTAGTCTTGGCTGTTCTCCCACCTACTCCACCCATAGCTGACAAGTTTCATGTAGCTTTAAAACCTAATCCCACTAACATATGAGTCAGGGTGTCACTTATTAAAAGGTGTGTGGTCATACAGACAATTAAAGGTACAAGACATAGTAAGGTGGTGCTGAGAACAAGACAGGAATAGTTATAAAGTAATTAGCCTGTGTAAACATGGAGGTAACTGCTCCTTCCCAAACCAAATTCAACATAAATCAACTAACTCAGTAGAAGTAATGAAGTCTCAAATAACCAATGACAATTGTGTTTTGCACTTTCCCAGGACCATCTAGTTCTATGAAAGGGTAACAGCACTTCAAACTGTATTCAAGTGTTCAGTTTTAAAACTGGAAACCAGGACACTACTACCCTTTCTAATTCAGGCAAGTTAACCAATGAATGAGAAAGTAACAGGTTTCTTGACTGAGTGCCTACCAAAAAAGCCACTGTAACCCAGAATATTTACTGTTAAAATTATAAGCCCATGAAAATCCAAGTTTATAAGAACAAAGTTGTTTACAGACTCGAAATAAAAGCATCCATCATTTTAATGCTGTAACTCCAAATTAAGACAGTGCAGATGGGCATAATTTTCCATTCTTAATACCAGACACAACACCATGTGTCTTTAATATAAATGCAACATATACATTCAGCTAGACCATTCGTTTATTCTTACATTTCATATTCCAAGCTAAGTCATTATCAAAGAAAAAGTGAGTGAACACAAATGCAGTAAAGATGACGATGATACAAGAATTAGCCATTTAACATAACCTAACCTCTTATTTGTAGGATCTAAAAAGAACAAAAAGTTTTCTCTATTAATGGTTTCAGTTAATCCTGTATCCAAACATTTTCCCCAATAAACATCAGATTATTTTTATGTTGGCTATAAAGCTGTCACTCCTCAATAAACAGATATGCTCCTGGTGGGTTTACCTCTGCTGTCAAAGATCTGTCAATTCATGCATCATCTCATAAGCAAAACCAGAGAAGCTTGGGCACACAGCTCCTAGTGAATCCAGCTGAGCAGATGTTGCTCACTACCTGAGAGGATTTGTGACGCTGCAACCCCGTGCAATTGGCAGTGACTGGATGCTCCCAACACAAGTTTGCAAAAGCCCTGAAGTTAATACTCCTGCCTCCCTTTAAAAGAAAGCTATGTGACCTTTAATGCTCTGCTCAACTGAGCCTTTCTTTAGTGAGTCTCAATTAAATTTTATGTTTCGTAGCTCCCATTTTCTTGTAAGACAAGAAAAGAGTTCAAGGGATGGGCCCTTCTTTAAAGTATTTAATTCCCTGTGGAGAAAATTTATTTGCATATAAAGAGTCATTCAAAGCTTGGGGGAAGGCAGTTTTGGTAGGGTTTTTTTCCTGTGGCTTTTTTTTGGTTAAGAAATTTCTAGTATTATGTGAAGATAGAGAAGTCTTCAAATTCTTTGAAAAGGACAGTATTCTATTAGTTGTTACACTGGAAATATTTCCTCTGTCCTTTTCATTATAATGAGGAGAAAATCAGAGGAATGGTTAAAGAACTCCTGGCTATTATTTGGGATGAAGAAGCCTTTCCATGAAATAATCAGATGGCTACTGTGATACTGTAGTAACATAATACTGGTTAATTTTCAGTAAGAAGCATTGCACCAAATGAATAAAAATAAGTACTACCTCGGCTGATTCTGCATACTTAACCTCAACGTAACAAGGTCAAAACATTAAGACATTAGGAAGCATCTTGTCTGAACTGGGGTCTGACATTCTAGCTCACCGTAGTTGCTGCTATTGAAAATGTAATTGCACATGAACATAATCACTATTCCCAAATGTAAACATTTTCAGGAGCAGGCCATTAGTAACATTTCTTTTCCCACTATATTCCTCTATTTGTTTGTTTTGTAGTCAATTTAACATAAAATCATATATGCCAGTAAGGCATTCTAAGTGATGGAGAGACTTTTTATAGTCAGTGTACACTGAATTAGATATTTCAGAATATCAGTCTAAAAATGCCACACACTGATGGGGGTATTTCATATTGCTAATATGAAATAAACATGGGGTATGAATTAATTTCTTATGCTCTTCTCCCAGATTTACAGACTTGAATCTGAATACCTCATAAATTTTTTTTATTTTTTGTTTGCTCCAGAAACTGGACAACTTGAGCAGATGGGAATGCCAGACTTATGGAGTCAAACAGGTTTTCCAGGTTTAGTTGATTACTTTTTATTTTAAGCCAAAATTTAAGATTATATTGTATCTAAGATTCTTTGTCTCCTTTTTCCCTAGTGCTCACTACTGATGACTGTTTAAATGTGACCTTCTGCCTCTGTCTCACTTCCTGGAGAAAAATGAGTATTCACAGAATTTGTTTTTTGTTTAGATCAGTACTGCAACAGGCAAATAAAACTCTGTATTAGCTCTAGCCCAACAGAAATTTAGTGCAACCCACAGCTAAATTGTGATTTAAATCTACAATAAAAAAACAACAACCCAACCCAACAACTTTCATTTTTCTTTTCTGAAGTTCATTCACAGATGACTACTGTGCTAAAACCTTTCATCATTTCTTCATAGTCAAACAGTTTATGCATGTTAGGCAGCACACTGTCTGAACACTGGGAAAATAGTAATGGATTCAAATCCACAGAATAAGTGATAGCTATGTCTCTGAGAAGCATTCGAAAGACACAATATGTAAAACAATTGAAAATCAGAGTATTTGTTTCCTTCCCTCAAAGTATTTTGTATGGTATATTGAAGTTTGCAGTGTCCTGATACTATTTTATACACACGAATATTGTACAAATATTTGGTTACACAATACAATCATATAGGTAATAAAATAAGACCTTAAAATCAGTTAACCTGGAAGGTATCTCTTGGTTTAGACTTGTTCTCCAGATGTCTACCCATTCTTAACTTTACCTTATGTGACTTGTTCAACAAAATAAAAATACTAGTGAGCCTGGATGAGATAAATAGCATTTTCATGCTCACTGACTTAAATACTGAAACTAGTTCTCTATTTAAAACTAGATTGATCTGATTATAAATATTAATACTTTCCTATTGCAAAAACATAGTTTTCTTTTGAGAAGCAATAAAAATTAGCATGTACTCAACTTAGAAAACCCCAGAAGCCACAGGTTATCATTTTTGTGAAATCTTTTTAGCTTTTAAGCTTTTTAATGCCTTGCAGTGGCAATGCACAACATTAGTCTTTCAACAAAAATGGACTGACCACTGACAAGGGCAAATATGACACCTTCATCTCTCAACACCTTAACAAAACTCCTCTACTTCTCTACTTTAGTAATTCAAGCCACCCAGTTCTATATCTATGTACTTAGGTAGTGTAGCTTAGCTAAACCTCACTGCAAGAAACAAAACTGGTCTGGTTCTTCATTTTCACTGCTCGCCTCACCTCTGTTTTCCCAGTACAGCTTGTGGATACAAAAAGTCTATAGCTCACTGCACCCATGCTGCCCCCATACATGGCATCTATGCCCCTATGTAAAAAACCAGTTTGATTTTGATGAATATATGGAAGTTCTTATGGAAAGCCGGCCAGCTACTTAAAGCTGGGATTTACTAATTAGAGTTACTTTGATTAAAGGCTACTCCAGAAGAGCGCCTGTGGATAACAGGCTTAACTTTAAGCATATGATCAGACTCATTACATTCACTGGCTTTAACTGGACTGCTCATAAAATTAAGCGTGTATTTAAATGCCTATCTGTATCAGAGCCCAAGTCCTTTAGAAGAGCTCAGGCTTGAATCAATATGATTCAGGTGACTAAGGACCATAAATCCTTTTCCATATTCTGTCAGACTGAAAAGCTGTGGAATTTTGCTTACACAGGTCCTGGAAACATTGTCTACCACAGCTAACTAGGAAAGCCAGTTCATCAGAGCTTGGAAACAAGTACTTCACTGAACCAGTAACGGCTCAGGCCAAGCTAGTTCAGAAAATCAGGACAAGAAGATACAAGAGCCTTGATACTGCGCTACACTGATGCAGCCATCCCACTCCCATTACTGAAGCAGTGTTTGTCCCAGTGTCTCTACACAGCTGTACATTCTGGTCTTCAAACATATCCTAACAGCAAAATTTGGTATTGTGAGTGAAAGTAATGCTAAGACTTTTAAAATTGTGCTCATTATGTAAGAGTACATTTGCCAAATTCTGGCCATTGCAAAAAGGGTGGAATATAAAGAGGATCTAATGTCTGGAAAATGGGTGGTTAAAAAATGTCACATAAAATTGACAATTTTAAAAACATATACTCTTACCCTTCTCGTTGGAAAATAGTCCTAAAGCAGTCCCCCAGGCTCCTGTAACTGGTTGGATCAGTTTTCCCTCTTTGAATTTGGAACCTAAAAAAAAAATACAATTTCCATCACAGCATGAAAAGTCAGGGATTTTAAGCCACTTTTAACTTTCCAATTATTATATAAAAGGACTTCTAAAGATTTTTTTAATGTATCTGATTCATTATTATATACTGTTCCTGATATACTTATTAACACTGTTTTCATAAAAGCTGTTAAACTAAGGAAAAGAGCTTTAGTAGTAACTTTTTTTTTGTAGTTTATGGAACTCACAGTATAGCTATCACCTTTGACATTTACACCTCTTTATAGTTGCTTGAAAAATAAGCCGTTAACCCTGTGCCTGATTCAAAGCCATTTAAACTAATGGGTATCTTTGAGTCAAACCCTGTTTTTGAAAATCTGAAATAGAATGCTATCATGTGTTTCTATATGAAATGAATCCACTGTGCTGTTTCTTTCTTTTGATATCTGACACAATTACAGTAAAAATCAACCAGAAACACGACCAGAAATTACAGCAGCATTCATTTTTCATAATTTAATAATAAATTAAATAAAAATAATAAAATTAACAATAAAAGCAAGCAATGAATTATTTTAATTAAAACCTTGTTTTCTCTATTTACATTTTAACAACAGTAAAGATTTCAAGATTATGGATAGCAACAGTGAGTTTAACAAACTATAGTATTTTACTAAGTATCTCAGTTAGATTACTGTATTTCTTGCAGTTTTAAAACTGCAGCCAACACATTCAACTAAATACATTTAGAATTTGGAATAAATTTAGAATACATTTTTAGCAATAAAACTTCTTTTTAAACTGCTAATTACTACATAGCACTCAAAAAAATAGAACATTGATGCAAGCAATTCCAGTTTACAATAGTCCTGTATCAGACAATCACTAAGCTGGTTTTATCACTACGTAGAACAATAATTCTACACAACAAATAGTGTTGAATAATTTCAAGGAATAACTGACATTACAGTCATATGCCACAAGTATGTCGCTGTTCTGAGAAACATCTATTGTTACTTATTCTAATAATGATATTGGATCTCATTAATATGTAACAAAAGAAGGTATTTTTAACTCAATGTTAAACAGCAATGTTCTCCCCCCTCAAGAAGAGTCAGGAGGGTCACATCAAGGTTTTTATTGTGGCAAAAGGCATTCATTGTTTTGAACAGTACTTCCTAAACTGTGTTCTGTGCTAACACATCTAACATTTTATTCACTTTGAGGAAAAAATTTCCAGTGATGTAATACAATTCTTTGGGCAATTATGAAGGCAAGCCCACACCTTTTTTGAAAACAGCTAGAAGGAAACACTGAGCCCCTCCATAGTCCTAATAAAAGTAGTTCAGGCACATCTGGGATCTCTATCTGGGGTAACCTCTTTTATTAGCACAAGAACTTGCTGCCAAGTTGGCAGAGAGGAAAATGCTATTCAATAGGCTTACACTCAAATAAGAGCTGGTGCATAACATTTTGTCTGAAAAGACCTCTTGGGAAGGCTAATAGTTGAAGAAAATGCCTCAATGCCATCACACAAAGCCCAACAGTTAATATCAGCCACAGAAGCTTTTACATTGTGGCAATCAAGCAATGAAAATGACAACAGAAAGTATATTCCATGCATATTTTAACATATTCAAAACTTGAATATTTATACCTCTCAGTTCAAAACAAAAAATGGCTTTCTTTTGCTTAAAGAAATCTTGCAAAAAGTCACCAATAAATAATTTTTTTGAAGTATTTAAAAATAAAGCTTTCTTTACCCAAACTGTTTTCCTCAAGTTTTGAGATTTGGCCCACTTGTAAACTCAGAACAAAGCCTCCCTGTTTCTGAAACACCTTCTGAATAATGCACCTTCCCTCTCTTCCACTCCACAAATGCTCAAGCATGTCCTACTAGCACGTGTGTAAGGTTCTCCACTAAGATGTGGATGCACAACTGTTTGTAGGACTGGGACTTTAATCCCAGACTCACTGTGGATCTCAAAAACATGGCGAACATACTTGCACAATTTTGTTTTAGTGTCACCTAAATTTAAATGATTTAATAAGTCTTTGATAGCAATAATGAAAATCATAGCAGAAGAAATGCAATAATACCGTATGTAAGTTATGTGTATCAGATGAAGGATAACTTCTTGCTAAAGAAGTTAAAGGGGCTTTAATTTTTTATTTTTTTTTTAATGTAGATAAGACCTTAGTATTAAATGAGTCCATTTGTAACATGGAGTCACACAAATAACATATTCCTTCCTTTAGGTTTTTTGGATCCATTCCTTCCCTACTAAATCTTTTTTATAGCTTTAACAGCGATCCTAAAATACACGCCAATTATGTGCTTCAACCTAGATCTGAGAATTGGGTTCTTTGATTCAGAATTGCTTGCCTCAATAAAAGAATGTATAACTTTTTAATGAACTAGCTAATTGATCACCAGCACTTGTTATAACAAGCTGAGGGAAGAGCCAAAAAAATGTATGTTTGTTTTTCTGGAGGCAGCAGCAGCCTGTATTAGTAATCCTAGTAATACAGAAGAGTGAAAGCATTCACTTCAGAAAACAACCTGGCCTGTTTTTAATGATTGTTAGAAGAATGAACACAACATAATGGCTTTCTCTGCTTTGAATCCATTCCTTTCTAAAAGCATTATAAAACCACTGAATTTCATGCATTTTTGAAAGCTGGATGCCTGCCTCCTATGTTATTAGTTTTGCTACAACAAAAAAGATAAATTCTCCTATAAATATAATCAGAGCATTAACTTCTGATCTAATTTACTATTTTGAAGACTGAAAAGAAGAATGTGCAGGCATCGTTCAGAGACACACTGAACAGACATATGGGCAGAGAGGCTTTTCCAAGGCTGCAATGATGACCTGCTACTCACTACTAGCATACAACCAGTGCCAGAAGTCACTGGACACTCCAGCGTGTTATATGTTTACTGCCAGCTTTATCACTCTAAAATGATCATCATGCTAACTTTCCTCTTTTCTCACCTTCTTGCCTCTTGGCTTTCTGGCCAAAATGCTGTGGTATTGAGCAGTCCCACCCTGGGAATGCTTACATTGCGGTGGGAAGCACTTTGGCCTCCAGGTTACTTATTCCTATCTGGGATTGCCCCTGGCACCTACTGCTTGCCCTCTCAGCTCCATCTCGCGCCTTCCCCCTCCTCCCATGCCATGGGGGACCTCACAATCTCCCTTTCTGGTTCGTAGCAACAGCCACAGGGCTTGGTCTTTTATGCCCCCTTTGACTGAACAGTACCTTTGCAGTAGCTTTGATTGATACAAATGTGTCTTGACATTAAGAAACAGCATCAGCGTCCTTCCCTGTTCATTCGAGAGGACACATGCTTGGGATCTCAAAAAGTGGAAACCATGTAAAACCCATTTGAGGTTTTGAGGTCTATCCAAAAGGCAGTATCTCCAATGAAAACTCTGCATGATCTAAAACCATAAAAATATTTTAACTAATCCACAGTAACCAGCAATACAACTACTACTTGTGAAGTGAATAAACCTAAATTATTCTTATTTTGATAACACAAGAGAGAGCATTTTTAATGATTGGAACAGTCTTTGATCAATAACTCTCAACAGGCTCAGCCTGAAACCCCACAGTTCAGAAGATGCTTGAGTCCTTTCATCAGTTCTCCAAACCGCTTACCATTTAAAAGTGAGACATCATGACTGTAAAGAAACACATGAATTTGTTTCCAGTGCCTAACTTACATTTCTTGTTGGTTTCATAGACAGTACTTTGTGAGTTTTATAAAATCCTCAGTCTACAGGATGCTTTCCTGTCCCCCTTCCCTATTGCAAAAGTTCTTTAAGTAGTCTTTTCTAACACAGTCAATATCTATAGAACGAGCACGTGAGTGCTTTCTGATAAAAAAAATAATAATTTTTTTTTTCTCTCTCCCTCTATCAGTTGCTAAGTTTTTTGTTCACGCTTGCTGAACATATCCTCCAAGTTGACCTGTGGACGTCTGCCACTACAGTATCCTGGTATTTAGTGTTTAAAGTCCGTTCACCACAATGTTACCTAGCAATCCTCCTCCTTTTGTTTACTGATCTGGGCTGGGGAAAGATGGTCAGTTCATGCTGAAACTGTTTTAATAATCTCAACATCTAAAAGGAAGAAACCAGTATTTTCAGATCTAGATTTAAGTACATAGTGAGCACTTGAACCCCAGCTATGTAGGACAACCACAATGTGATGTGAAGCAGACTAGACACACCAAATTCTCGCCACTGGGTTTGCAAAGACTATACCCTCATGCATGAATTCCAGAATTTCTTGCTGCTTTTATGCAGTGCTGCTGACTAGTTCCTCAACCACAAAGTTCAGAGGGAAAGAAAAACACTGGCTCAGAGAACCAGGCTTTATACCATACTGCAGCGTTTGCCAACGAGTGGCAGTCTTAGCTGTATTTTCCTTCTCTTCACATGTCTTGCTAGGATTTTATCATATGTTCTTTGAATAAAGCTCATAAGATTTTCCTCCATGATTGGGACTTATGCAGTACCAAAGTAAATATCTCAGGTACTGGGGTGTTTAGATGCTATAAAGAAGAGAGTTACGTGGCATAACAACAAAACAAATTAAACTATCTGTGCAATGTTAAATTTTAAACAACTTCTAAATAAACGCCCTGCCTTTGGAAAATTGAAAACATCATTTACAGCTTTTTTACACTTCCAGTATTTCCCGTGATTCCAGACATTCCTAGCTGTAGTTACTTCTACCAGCATAAGTTGATAAAAAAAGTATAATCTGAAGCTTTATATACATACACATTATTTAACAGTTCACATGCATATAATAAAAAATAACTGCATTATAATCTAAAAATATTTTGATTGGTTAACCTAAACATTTATTCAGGTGTTACTACTAGTTAGTGCTATCTACTGACGCTTAAATGTAATTCAGAACTTTGCACTACAAAATGGACCTTGATATTATAATTTATTTCACTTTTTGGCTCATGTTCTTTGAGTTGCTTATGTTACTTACAAGATAATAACTAAATTGGAAGTATAATTTTGTCACTTATTTTAACAGTAAATCATACGACCTGTTGAAGAACTGAATATTAGATTTCAAAACAGAAAACCTAATTATTTTAAGCCAAAGATATAAATTTTGCTAGTGCAGGGCTCATATTTTAAGTATTATAGTATTGCTATGATGATTATTTAACTGCAAAAACCATATAAGAATACAATATAGTAGTAACACAAAGAACAGGCAAAGAACAGAACTTATTCCAAACAGTACCCATAGTAGACATAATTTGTCTCCATCTGAACATAGGATTTTTCATACAGTTCATATTTAGTTCACAAGTAATAAACCAGTATCATAGGTAGAGAAGTATTACCAAAAATTACTTCAGAATTACTTCATCTTTGTTGGAATTCATGACGCTTGTTAGTATATTTACCTCTATGACTGTCAGAGGAACGTTTTTGTTTTTTAAGAAGAAAGAAAGGAATAGTAATAATGAAGTAACTGTAAAGATATCCCAATACCTCAAAATTTTCTGCAGAGATGACTTTTAATCAAGTTGGAACATAACTACCACATATAATGAAGTATTTATAAAACACTGCAACTCACAGATTTGTCCACTCCCCACCTGACATCTGCCTTATTGCAATCCTGGTCTGTTCTGTGCTCTCCCTCTCTGACTGGTTATCCAGAAATTTATACTTTGACAAAAAAAATAGGGCAAAAGAAGGAAACATTACCACTGGATGTGAAGAAGCCAACACTTACCTATATATGAATAAGGAATACATTCACAGTAAAAGTTAGAGCTAGAATAACAACGGATTTAGCAATTTACAGCAAAATTTAGAACAGATTGGCTATTTTGATCAAAATTTGGATCTAGTAAGATCATCATCAGTTGCCAAATTCCTTTAGGTTAACTAAAAACAATTTATCTAAATCCTCATAAAACAATCGGTCTAAACTCTTTCAGCCTCAATGATAACTTCCCACGCATGGCTTACTCTGAGCTTACAATTTTTCAAAAATGTGTTTCCTAAATGAATGGCATCATTGAAGAGAGTAATAGCACAGTCCTAAACATGAGAAAATGGCTTAGTTGTTTCACTGGTACTCTCGGTCAGTTCTCTGAATGTGAGTCTTATTCTTAGACCAGACAAAAGTACACTAATCAGGAAAAGAACTTGATCTTTACTGTACTTCCTTTTATAGATTACATCCCTCTATCTCTTGCTTTTGTATTCAAGCTAAGCAGCACATCATTCCATCACAAATATCAGTGGGAAAAAGAAAGCAGTACTATATATATAGCAAGAGTGTAATAAAGTGTTTTAGAAATGTAAGCTGTATTTTGTCAGCTACTAGTGAAGAACTATTCTACTTTTTCTTCCTGCAGTAGTTTTTCCATTATGTGCATGGGACAAACTATAGGTATAATGTCAGAAAGAAACTTTCCTTTACATATAGTTTTAGAAGAGAATATTTAGCAAAAAAAAAAAAAATTGGCCAGAAGCAGGTCAAATTAACCCATGTAACTGTTCATGCAAATCTACTCTGGTAATTTTGCTAATGAATAACAAAAATAACTAGTAATAGCAGTTACATACAAATAATTTAACACCTTCCTGAGAAAGAAATATAGCAGAAACTAAGTTCAAACCATAAATATTTTTAATAATATAATTTCATCAACGAGTGTATGTCTGTGGAAGAGGAGTTCAAAACAACAAAAACAAACGTAGTGAAAACTACGATTTTTTCATTCGATTGAAAAATGGTCAGAGAAACATCATGCATACTCATAGCTATGATGTTGTGCAAGTTCCCTTTTTTTCAGGGATGAAAATACTGAGAACACTTCCATGTTTCACAGCAAGGTGAAACTATGGAATAAGGCTCAGAGCTGGTGCCCTCCTCACCTACTGCACATGCAGAGTAAGTGTTTCCTATCTTCAACCACCAGCCTTCAAGTCCTGTTATGCTTTTGTATTTCTGGAATCCCAGATACAACTGGCAGTGTGGGCTTCTATGAGCTCCTAGCAAAGCACCAGCCTTTCCTCTCAGTTATTGACCTGCAAACATATCCTTCAGAAATCGCTTTAATCTTCTCTTCTGCCAGAGCAGGAACAGCTCCACCAGCCCTTCTGCCATTGTCGTGGATACCTTGAAGGTCCTAGAAACTTTACTTTGGCTGCCTGGATACAATTTCTGAGCACAACTTTAAATGATGTGATGGTCATAAAGGGAAAGTTTTATCTGAAAGATCACACAATACTTTGTGTGAAAGATCATGCAGTTTGTGTGATTTTACAATGCTGAGATCAGCTAGGAAGTGTGGACTGTAAAAGTACCAGGTAAATTTAAATACTGCTTGTGGTTTTTTGTCTGTATCTAAAGCACTTAGTGATGTCAGTGAAGGAATCTGCAGAAATCAGTAATGGTAAAAACAGTATTTTGTTTTTTACAGTGATAGTTTACTTCTGAAACCTCTTGTAATCTCTGTTTCCTAGGTAAAAATGACTCCCTCCCCTCCCCCCGAAATCTATGGATTTTTTTTCCCTTTTCTAAACTCAACAAATCATTGAAAATGGCACCATAAGTAATAATTTTGTATTGTCAGAGATGATGGAGCTATTTTTATGATTTTAAATATGGGTAGTCACTTGTGGCCCAATACATCAACAGAAGAAATCTGGTTTTCATTAGTTTTGGGTAAAGTCTTGTATGTTTTCCTTCAAAACAGCTTATAGAGAAACAACAGACAAAGTGATGAGGAATATAAACTAATGACTAGAAGAGATTTCACAAGAAATCAGATATTAGATTATATCATATGAAGGCCCCAGTATCCAGTCTCGATTCAGGGAAAAATGAGAATGTGGTTTGGCTGATTTCAGTGTGTAACATGTGTCTGCTTAAAAACTTATCTCAGTTTAACTTCTATTGCAAAAATGTATATCCTCTCTTGAACTCTCTCTGCTGGACTAGGTGGACCTTTAGTCTAACCCTGTAGAGCCATTATTGTGCCCTGTGACATTACTGTGATCCATGAATTCATTACTGATTCTCTGTGAATTAGAGCCTTTAAAAAATTTAAATGTAAGCATGAAAATTTCATTTATCAGTTAAATGATACCAGATTAGAGGAACAATTTTGCTGCCTTTAAACAATAAAAATATTCTATATCACTTGAAAAAGATGCAAAGGCAAATCTTAATGCAGCTTTGTAAAGTAAACCATGTATCTGATAAGCCATAGGAAGGCTTCAAATGAGTAATTACTATTGGTCATTACCGGACAATACCCGAAATACATTGTTGTAAAACTCTTCCAGTTTAGGAAAATGTAATTAAGATCTACATCCCAGAGGAAAAAGTCACTTTTTTCTTCAACAATTCCTATAGAAAGAGCCAAGTACTTCTACACAGCTTTCCCAACAAAGCTTTGATTTCAGTGTCCCCTATGGTAATCATACAGCACTTTTAGTTCTGAGAGGCAGGAAAATAATTGCGGCTTTCTGGCAGGAATATTTTGGGGGAGGATTTTTTGGAGGGTTGTTCAATTCTTTTCAGAATTCATTAGCATTTTAAAGTTCTTTGATGAGATCAATCCCATCATAGCTTAGTGTATTCTGAACTTTTTGTATTAAAATGATTTAGCAGCAAAAATTTGCAAACCGCAATGAAATACACATTACACTTGCTCCCTACGGTCAAAGTAGGAAAGATAACCAAAAATATCTTTTCTCCCAAAGGAAAGAAATGGTCAGATACAGAAATACAAACTCATTTTTAGTGGAAAATAGCCAAAATCAAATTGCGAGTTGCTGAAAGAAGTGTTAGTTTTGAGTGTTCACCCAACCTCCTATGCTTGTGCTGGAAAATATTTAAAAGGGAAACAATTTCATTAATATTTTGTGGCTGAGATTTTTAGAATACTGGAAGGGATACAACCAGACTTACTCTACTGAAAAGTACAGCTAAATATCCTGCATTTGAAAACCTTAACTCACTTGCCCTTTCTTATTAACAGGGAAACCATTTTAAATGACTAATAGGTCATATAGGTAACATAGATGTTACCTACTATGCATATGCTGCTTCCATGTAAACATTACTTTCTTTTTTTTTTTGTATGGCTAAGTGACAGAAAACATACACCTCTAAAGCAGCATTACTTTTTGAAATGAAACTAGTAAAATGAGGAAATTCTGAATTAGAGACTGAAACTCAACTCTTACCCACCCAGCTGTGCCCCAGTATTACAGCTTATATGGAATTCATTATCCGCCGGTGCTGAGCGACCTCAGCAATTCTTAACATACAGTAGGGCATAACAAGGCAAGTTAAGGATGAAATTCCTCTGAAGCGCTATGACTTTCTCTGCTATGTTGATTTGTAGTAAAACTAGTAAAATACTGGAACACTCTTCATTTCTGTAATACAATTTATCTGAAATTGTGCATTTCCTTCTATAAAAAGCAAAACAAAAATGTAATCCCATAACTTTAAGGGAAGTTTGCTGTGTGTTGAAACGGTAGCTTGCCAGTGCCTTTCAGAGTCAACAAATACATGACCACACTTTCAGCAAATTTTGGTGTAACACTCACTTCCTAACCTAGGAAGTGAAGAGGAACCTTTGACACCTGAGAATATACCCTATTCATTCACCATATGAAGGTATTACAAAAATAAAGAAGGTGAGTTCTCAAAAACTCAATGTAGTGGAAAAACAGCAGCTGTTTTCAGACCTGTAGATTTATATTTATTTTTCTGATGACTCTTATACTACTAATAGTTAACAACAAAAATTAACACTAAACAAAACTCAGGAGAACCTAGAACGAGGGTTGTGCACTGTGGTTAGAAGACTAATTTTGAGTACCCAAAACTGTGAATCACAGTTGCTACAAAGCTCTCAGGATACTATTTTTTTACAGAACTAAAATGCCCCACCCAGTGAGATTATTTTTCTTATTTGTAAATACCTTTTGAAAACTACCAAAGTTCAACTTCCAGTATTTTATGGCCCAGCTTTAAACAACAGAAAATAAGACTTAATGCTGTGATGGAAACACTAATAGGCAAGGCTGCATCTTTATAATCAAAAAACACTCTCCCAGCTGAAAAAACTCACTAGTTACCCAGGATAGTGTGGAAAAAAGAGCGTTGTTATTTTAGGAAAGACAGTTGCTTGAAAATTGGCATAAAGTGGTGAAAATTAAAAAGGAAGGTTTCTTTTTTTCCTGAAACTCAACCTAACTGCTCCATAAAGTAATGCACAAATCATTCATTATAATGAGTCATAACAATGATTTGTGATCTTCCAAGTTTTCATTTTATGCCCCTCTGTTTTTCCTTAAAGACAGGAGGATAGACAAAGACTGGAAACTTTGGGTCATATGGATCACGGCACCACTGCTATGTCTGGAATTTTCTTATAAATATCCTATTGCTCTGAGGTTCATAGGCCTGACTGAAACAGCAGGGACGATCTCATTTGTACTTTTATAGTTGTAGAGGGATTTGCAAGAGTTAACGCAATTTTCCATAATATTTCTTACTGACTTCAGGAATAAAGGGAGAGTTCCCATTTTAATCAGTATCTGAAACATTGTTAAATCTAAAGAAAAACAGGACTTCTTTCATATTTAACGGGGCTTTTCCAAGTGCTGATAATTTTAAAGGTACAAAGCAAGGCAACTTTTGAAAAAGAGAGAGGATTTCAGCAAAGCGTTTGTGAGTAGCAGGCAGTACAGTAGCCTGGAGGATATACTTTTCAGCAGATTTTACTGCTTGTTTTCAGCCTGGTTAAAATTGTTGTTCCAAAAAGAAATGAAAATTAATCCTTTTGATTCCATTGAAATCTTTGAATCAAGGACATATCTTCAGGTTCTGTTATGGCTATGTCTATTCTCAGCAAACAAACTGTTTCACTAACCACCAGTTGGAAGCTAGAAAAACTCCTCCTTTCATTGCACAGTCACAGAAGTCTTTTAAAGACATTTTACTCACATTCTTCTCCAGGCAGGCAGACTATGCTAACATGGCTGATCCAACTCAGCTATTGAGCCTGAGGACTGAAAAACAGGCACAAGAAAGGCAGTTCTGATGTTGCCAGGCAGTATTTCTCAGAGACTACTGCTTTGTTTCTTTCCCATGTTCAGTACCCATTCCATGCATCCACTTTAATAAAGTCTTCATAGTGCTACACAGACTCAGACAGAGATAAAACTAACTGATTTATTGAATTATTTAATGTCTACTGATAAATAAAATGGGTCTGTTGAAAAATAACTGTTGAAAGAAGTGCTTCTGCATGCTTATACTGAATCAACAGGTAATTAATATATATATTATATATAACAAATAGGATTCTGCCTTTGTTGGTCCATAAATTGCTATTTGTTGTTTAACGCCAAACTGAGTACGAGTGCAATAAATAAAACCCTAAGAGCACAAAATGCAGCCACGCTATCTTCTCTCTCTTTTTCTTAGCACTTATGCTAAATAATGGAAGAAACTATCTGGCTAGCTCTTTGGAAGAGGAATAGTGTAGCTCAGAAAGAAGTTAAGTTATGCTATTCTTCTTCCAAAGAGCTAACCATATAGCATGTGCTACTGGTTTGCTACGTAACATAATGCTGGCAGTAGGTTTAGCTGCTCCATTGTGGGTCTAATCTTTGCGCAATATAGTCTGTGCACATAAACAGGAATCCAAGGATCCCCAGGATTAAACTTTCCCTGCTACGGAGCCTGAAAGGTGCCCAGGCTAAGGTTTGAGAAAGACTTACTATGCCTAAATGTTGCAGAGTACATTGCTATTATCCTTGTTAAAAATCCACAGCTCCCAAGAATAAAGCTGACCTTAAATGCCTGGAGAAAGGAATCTCCAGTTTCATTACATGCAGTGGAGAGTTTTTAGCCCTTTTCTGTTTCAAGGCTCTCTTGAAAATGCAAACATCCATCATGCCTACCAGCTAAGAGCCTTATCACCTGCCAGTTTATTAGAGATCATTTATTAGAGGTCACAAGATGCCAACTTGTTTGTCATTGAAATTGGCAGAAGAAACCACAGTCTTGCAAGCGACAAACACTGCTGCTTTTGTTGCAAGAAGTTTTCACTATGAGCCTGTGGTCTGGGAAAAGGGCTAATGGGGAAAGTCAATCACTGAGGAACAACTGATGGATGTTATAAGGGAAGGAGCAAAATCATGAAAATAGGTGGGAGAGAGAAGAGTGTGGTCCTGAAGAAACACTATGTATTAAGCAGACAGAAAACCTTGAGGCAGTCATTGGTCAAAATATGAAATATGTACTATTGCATCTGCTCCTTCCTTGTCATCTCTAACACCTATAACCAAGCACTGCAGTTCTGCAAATCTCCCTTCTCTACTACTGGATATAGGGGATAGTGATAATAGACATAAATTATACCTGTATTACTATATATGTTATTCATTTACTGTACTGTATCAAATTATAATGATTAAATCCATCTACTCCCATGAACAATAAAAGCATCTTAAAACTACATTAGAAACCTATGTTTTAACTTTATATGACATACTTCTGTAGGACTCTTTATCCCAAGCAATAAATATTACAAAAAGGTATGTAGTTTTCAGAGGTTTCCTAAACTTACACCGCATCTCATCTCTAATATCAAGTGGTATTTTTAACATGTCTTAAATTCTTTTTTTCAGGATCAAAGACACCCCTCTGCTAACTGTTCTGTTTAACACACTCTGGCAATTGCTGTTTTCCTTCTCACCACTAGAGCACAAAAATAACTTTCCCAAAATACACAGAGGAATTATGGTATGACTTGAGAAACTAATTTTTTTTTTTTAAGGAATATGTGAAGTGAGAATGGTTCAATATCTACACCACAGTTATACATTATGTCTGAAGAATGAGGGGGATCATCAGAAGAGTAATATATTTCCAGGTCTGCTCATACAATGGCCTCTAAGTAGCCTGCAAACTTCCTGCCCAGGGTCAGGACCACGTACTAAGAAGCACTTGACCTGCTTCATTTCTTGTCATTCAGTTTCTGTCCCAAGGGCTATAACTATGCTGAGTTTCAATTAACATGCAGAAGAAGCTCTTCAACATAGGTGATACAGCCAGTTCCAAACATCTACTAAATATGACTTGCTGCCTTCAGAAGTGGAAAATTTGTCTAGAAGATGAGCACCAAAATATACAAAGTGTCTAGCCAATGGATATATACTGGACAAATAATGGGTAGAAGTGTGGAAAATCCTTATCATCTAGATAGAATTAGATAGATATAATAGCATCTAGAACTGCTCATCTACTCCTATAAACTAAGTTTTGTGCTATGAGTGAGGAATCATTCTAAAAAATGCAGAAGAGAGTCTGGATCAGTCAGTAAGAAATGACTTCCACCTGTTCTCTGCCTAGTTGAGAGAATTTTGCATATGTAAGAAAAAGAAATCTCCTGAAAAAAATCCAGCTAATTTACTCAGATATTTACACAGATGATTCAAGAAATACCTTCCAAAACACCACCACAAATCAATTTGTTTACCAGCAACAAGGCCTCATTAGACTAAGAAGTTTTACAAAAGAAGTCAAGGTGTGAAAATCCCCTCCAAGTTATTTAATATATAAACTCAGAAGCTCTAGGAAATCCAGATATGATCATCTGAATAATTTTATACATGTCATTCCTTGTCTTCCCTGTAATTACAAGGAATAGCGTTTTCTGTATTATCAAAGAAAAAAGATTTTCAGAAAGAAACAAAGAACACACCACTAATTCAAGTCATCAAATTCCTTATTATGCTTGGTATACACTTGCATGTTAGCTAACTAAACATAAATCCGTAGATTGACATATGCCATAGTGTTTAGATACCAATTTAACACCTCTGCACAAAGTTAGAGAGGAAAATTATAAAATCACTTTGAATTTATTATTTCTAGAAAGAGTAGACAAAAGTCTTTGAGGATTAATTTCATGCTGTGGGTTAAATTTCACTCTCACGATAGGCCAACTATTGCCTGGGGGTCTACAGATAATGAACCTGCCAAGGGATTAGCAAGGAAACACTTGTGTTATTATAAATCGTGTACACTTCCCTTTCTAACCAACTTCATCCTTCATGACATTAACAAATTACACTCTCTGTCCATGTTTCAATATAATGTGAGGCTGTGAATGACCCTGAACCAACAGTACATTAGATAAGATCTTCTCAAGGCATAAATAGCTATTAAATTTGGTTGAAAGATCCAGACCTCCTGAAGTGAGAACATAAGACATTTTGTTAGATCTCTCCAAGACCTAGAGAAATATTTGTATGTAAAATCTGTCTTTAAAAAATCAGCTGATACAGTCTAAAATATAGAGGCTTACATATTAGATAGGCTTACAGAGCAACGTGAACAAAAGAATTAAATGTAACACAGAAACAGATGAAATTTTGAGGAGAATTAATCTATCACAAATATTCTAAATCAACTCTAGCAAAGATGTTAATCACTTGGCTTCATGTTTGAGCTCTATAGTAAATCCATTGTTTCACACTTATACCTCTGAAAACCAGCTCAGTTTCTAGACAATCCATGCTGAGCTCTGCTGGTATGCACTGGTAGTGAAATGGCATAATAGGACAACGCGTCTACGTCAGTAGAAATCAGACATTATGAACTGGATCCTTTATTTACACACTATCATATAAACAGAAAGGCAAGAAAGAAGTCCAAGCACTGAATCTTCTTTGCTGACCCAAATCAGCTTAGGACAGCATTCCTTGAATTTTAGAGATGGTAGTGTTACTGCTATGTCTCCTGTAGGGAGAGAGACTACTAAAAATTGTATGGTTCTCTTAACATAGCTCACCCTTCTGCATATTTTAGAGCAATTGAGCACAACCATGGAAAACAATTTTTTGTACTCTATTGCTTTCCCACCTCTGTTGAAGCCAAATCCTCCTCTGAGACAAACCATCTCCAGGGTGCAGCACCACATCGCTTCTAATCACCACACGCTAATCATCCATGTTAAAATACTGAAGAGATTCATACTTTATGCTGGATTGTAAAAGGCATGGATAATTTTTTCTTTTACTCCTCTTGTCAAACAGCCTGGGCATGACCCATTGCTAATGCTGCCTTAAACACTGAGGGAACATGACCTGACAGGTGGTCCCTGGGCCTCAAAGGTGGGAGCTTATGATGTTGGAAAAGTGGCCAGTTCTGTCTCCTTGCTCCTATTTCTACAAGCCTGTGAGCTCTGCTCTCCCTTACTGTAGTTACAGACTGCTGCTCTTCCAGCCACATAAGTCATGCTGAGCTATGCCAGATGACTCGGACCTACTGCATGTCTGGTATTGTTCTCATATGACCAAAACGGAGAAAAAGGAATTTTGCCATTTTGCTCTTGCAATATGTCAATATAATTTTCTTTACTGCTTACAGTAGGCAAGAGTAGCATTTGCTGCACTTTCCTCTTAACTTTCTAACTTGACAGGCAATAACACAATTGTATTAGGAAGCAGATAATGTAGAGGAATAAACATCTCACATTTGACTCCTTGCCATCCTGACTCCTTGGCATCATATAAGGCTAGGTGACTGTTCTCTTAACCTTAGAACTGCGGTTGCTCAGTTCTCAGCAGTTGAGCCTGCTCTGTATCCAATAGTGGGACTAGACTTTTAGCAAAAATTATTTTTAATGAAGGACAAAACCTATTAAAATGACAACTGAGCATTCCCTTATACTAAAGGAATACTTGGACAGTGTAATGAGTCCTACGGCCATCACCCTCCATACTTTTCCAGGACTGGAGATGCTGCAGACTAGACTACTACGATTCAGGTGGCCTTAGTATGGTCAAGTGTCACTAACATCTTATATTTTTGACTTGGGATGTAATTGGTGAATGGTTCCTCTGATGGCAACGTCAATTTAAGAAGATCTCTGCTTGTTGACAGACTCTCTGTTTTGCTGATGCAAATATTTATGAGGCTATCCAGTAGAGGAGAACCAAACACTCTCCACCTGAATTTCTGCCTTTAACCCAGCTTGTTTTTTCATTATGAATTCAAAGCTGCTTTTGGGTCCATGCGTATGATTCACACCAAAATTAACACAGCTTTGCTTTAAATAATTACTTCCATTTTCCTGATGCAGCCTGTTCTGTTTTATATCACAGGATCTCCTAGCTTCTATATTCAGCATGATATCTAAGAGACTTATCATCACATGGTATGTGTCTCCCTGTCTCAGCAAGTGTTAAGCTTACAGCAGAAAGTGATGCCTTCATCTAAAGGGCTCAAAAGGAAACAGAGCAAGTAAAGAACTGCTGTCAGGTGAAGCGGAAATGAATTGGAGAGGAGGAACCTGGGACAGGTTGTTAAAAAGGATGAAGAAGAGATACAGAGAGAAGAGATTTATGGGAAAAGGGCAGCCACTAGTGTAAGCTGGACAGAAAAAAGGCAGATTTTTGGAGCTAGTGAAAGTGAAGAGTAAGGAAAATGGGAAGCTGGAAACAGATGTCACTGAAATTATCTGGGTCACAAGGATCCGCAATGATTGTGCATATGGTTTATGATACATTCTTTAACAAAAACCTTTTCAACATTTTCAGTGAGTGCAATTGTTTCAAGCAAATCATGTTCTCTGCCTCTTTGTGGTTTGTTTTTGGAAGTGGCAGGTTCATCCTATGAAACTTCTTCAGAGAAAACTTTCAACTTTAAACATTCTCACAAGATACAACTCTTAAGGAAGATATATAGAAATAAAAATGTGCAATAAGTTTATTTTTTGAGACTCTTTCCTCCTTAAATCCACAGGATATGTGATAGCCTGCAAATGAATCAGGCTGTGTTAGGAATGAGGATATTGAAGTTGGTGTATAATATGCAGATGTTGTAAATATGGTCATGTGACCCATGTTTCTGAAGAGACACATTATTATGGATTGTGCAACTTACAGTTTTCTGAAAGCTAATGGCTTTAAATTCATATATTAAGTTCATGTAGAACATAACAATAGTGTAATATTTCTCAGTTAGCCACTATGTGAACAAAAAATCTAAGTCAGCTTAAAACAATTTAATGCTACATTTCTAACCATAGAACAGTGCACATTCTACTTTGCATTAAACAACTTATGTTCACATCTGTCGCATATTAGCTCTTGCCTCTTTTCCCCCTTCCCTGAGGGGAGCTTCTTGTTTTGAGAGCATTTTAGGGTCTGTACTTCTGGCTAACTCTTGTTTTATAAAGAAGAAATCATAAAATTAATGTAAATATATTTCTAATTTTGATATTTCTATGTTCTCTTGACTATGAGTTGTCACCCTTAGCTTATAGAGGAAGAACTTACCAACAAATGGAATCATAGGAATAATTGCTTAACATCACCTGCTTTTACTATCTGTTTCTCCTAAAGAATATAATAATCGGGTGTGATGGATATGAACTATGTTTCTCATCTGTCAAGTAGCTGTCAGCTCACCAAACTGATATCCTGAATTATTTTTTGCCTTTTATAGACCAAGAACTTTCTATTAATATATGGCACATACAGATGAGGTCAGCAGGGAAATGTTTTTTAGTGGACAGCCAGGTGGCAAAGATTCTCATTATGAGATGAGTATTTGGTGATACTCATCTCCACTCTAACAGGCACTATAACACAACAAACATTTAATTCTAAACAATTTTTACACTTTTATATAAACCCTAAAAATAGTAACTAAAGAGAAACTCAATAGACTTAACATGTTAATTATAAGTAATCAAAATGAATGATTTAATCCTCTCTGCCAGGTGGTAATAACAATTTACCTAGTGAACTTTTTTGTGTCAGATTTTTTCAAATCTACAGCTAACCTAAACTTTGAAAAGAGAAGAGCCAGGCATTGCTTGACAAGCTGAATTAATGTGTCTATCAGCATTAAGTCTATGCTACACAGTGACATCTCTCCAGTAGGTAAACTGCCTCTGAGACTAATGTGTCCTCACTTATTACTTCATATCTCCTTGGCTCTGAAATGCCACAGGATACAAATGATCTTGTCTCCAAAATAATTTAAAGCCTGCTGTAATACAGAATGGAAAACACAGAGAGAAAGGTCTTGTCAAAATGCAAAATCAACAGAGAGTGTCAGGAGGCAGAGCTTGCTGTCTGTAATGTGATCCCTCCACACACCATAATCTCCATTTTATTTTGCCTAATGAGGCAGGAGTTAAAACAGTTGACCTGATCAAATTCAGATGGCGGCCCTAAAGGATGAGCCCCCTGCTGCACTCTTGTCCCGACACCCTTTGTTACCTCCAAGTGAGCTGAGACCAGGCTGTGAACCATGTAAATAGGAGGTTTTCCAGGTTAATGAAAAGCTGCAACACCCTTCTAAATCAGGACAGAAGGTTATGCTTTTCTAATCCAAAGAAAGTTTCATGAACCTCTGTAATAAAGTTTAATGAATTTTGAACCTCACAAATAGAGACTGGACAAAGAGTAATAGTTTCCTTAAAAAAACTTCTTGTTGTATAACCACTGCTCAGCACATATTATTAGAATAACATGAATTTGTTTTCTTATGACAAATTCAAATATATCAATTAAAAAAAGATGCCTTGGGAAAAGGTAGTTAATGGTTCTTATGAACTGAGTTTTTATTAGGTGATGGCATGTTTGCTGTTTCATTTCATTATTTATCTGCCAAGGAGTTTCTTTCAACACCAAATCAGAATCTACATGCTACAATCACATAACACATTCAACTTCAGTCCATGTGTTCCAGCTGCTGACACAGATAAATCTTTAAAGGTGGTCAAAATACAAAAATCATCTACATTATCTTTTAGCATGTAGCATAATTTGCAACCTTTTACACAAAGGAAATAAAAATTGGATTCACTAACTATTCTTCTGCCTGCCACCTGAAAGATGAGACTGTGTTGAATAGTATGTCTACAGTGTTGACAGAGAGGTATGGAGAAACGGTGTGTTACTTTGGCCGTAGTGAGTATGCAGCTTTTTGTTAGAGTATGAATGGAGGGGGCTCAAGCAAGCTCACAAAAGATCATGTAGATAAATGAAGTGGATGAGATATACATACATAAAAATTCCTCAGTCTCCCTCTGGAGTTTCATTAATAAGTTTGAATACATTTCCTGATTTGGGATATCTGAATTTTTTCTCACACATAGTGTTCCATATTATGAAAATATACATACTAACACACAGGGAACACATGAAATCAGACAGCAAGATATTTATGCCTGCACAGTCACAAAAACACATGTATGATCTATGCTTGGCTTGTGCATTTACATTGTTTTAACTCTACTGAAAAATTCCATTAATTTAATTTATCTGTCTTAAGGAAAAGTATGATAGATTCCACATTTGTCATGTTTTAGGCTTACCTCCTGGGTGGCTATTCATTTGTTACTCAGTATATACTACAGTTTTGTGTTCAGATTTCATTGGACTGTATTTTTAGTCCCTTCTTCTTTTCTTCAGTTAGGCATTTGTGACACCACTTCTCATACATTTGAGTAATCAAAATTCCGAAGCCATTCATCAGGATTTCAGAAGCCACTCTTGAAAAATTAGATACATGTGCTCAGTGTAAATGGGAATGCAATGATTTATGACACAGGTCATTCTGAAAACCCATGAGTTCTTCTCCGGTGATGTGCCAGAAATCACAAGTATTACTATAGGTCTATGATCTGTTTATTATACAGTTTATGGGTGGTGCGCCATGTCTAATTCATTTTTAATGTGTTACATTTTTTCTGGTTGATTTTTGAAAACAAGATTTACAATTGTTTAGAGTTTGACAAGAACAGTAAACTGCTGGTTTAGTTAATATGCTTTAAAATGGGTTGATTAAACTATCAGCCTGTTTGCACTCAGTGTTCAAGCTATGAAGGCAGTATTGTTTTAATTGCAACTACAGCAGTCAGCAGTTCTGTAAATCATGTGTTATACATCCCCTGGGTGAAAAAAACATGGATGCTCAATCTAACTGGCAGGGAAGAAATTAAATTCCTGGGTTCTCTTCAGTTTATGAAGGGGAGAGGGCAGCAATTGCAACAGAAAAAGAGTCTTGTCAGAAGTTCATCATTTCAGCTACCCACTCAAGAGAGGGATGAGTATGTTCCTGAACCATCCAGCTCACAAAGCCTTGTCACTGCACCTGCAAGAAAGGTACTTACTCAGCTCCTTCCCATTGGCGATATGAAAGCAACAAAGAAGCTCTGTCACACACAGAGCACAAAACAAATGAGGTTTTTCCTAGTGCTCACCACAGCTAAAAAACCAGTGAGGTTGTTTACTGCTTTTGTATTGGCGCAACTTCTAACCAGTGCTTAAGGGTAAATTATAGAAAATATCAGTTAACTAGTTTATAGTATAGACGCAGATATGGTTTTATCAAGAATTTAAGAGGGCTGTAGTCCTCAGTTAATGCTACCTCACACAACACGCAATTCTGATTGTGTGACACAGCAACACCCATGCAGACATGCACCACAGACACTCAGGTAGAGGGCATCTCTGCTGCTGTGAATGTGGGAACTACGTTAAGCTTAGCAAGTCTAGCACAAGCAGACAGCTCAGTGACATTGAAGAGCTCTGCCTTTAGACATAGTCAGAATTGGGCAAAAACTCTTGTAACTACATACAGCCTGTTGGAATTAGATACGTGCTAAAGCAGAACCCTTGCATACATTTTAACTACTTAAATATTCTTAATCTTATTTACCTTCAGTCATCTTTGATTCAAGTGTCAAGTTTAAGCCAGTTGTCTAAGCTCCCTGCAGAATGAGTGCAGAGACATTCATTTCCAAAGTCTAATTCATCCTATCCAAAGATGTGTATCAAGGACTGATGGAATTACTTGTTCTGCATAATTGTTTCTCCCTTTCCCTTGACTATAGATGGAGCTGTCTACCTTTGTTACACTGCCAAGGCTCTAGCAAGTGCCCTTATAGAAGGGGTACATGTTTGCCAGTGGTCTGTTTTCTTAGGTGGCTCTTTGGGTTTTATTAATAACAGAGATATTTCACATCAACTTATCACAGTAGACAGCAGGTCACTTAAACCTGCCAGCAAACTATTACTAAGTGTCCCCAGACTCCCACAGTCATATCCTCAGGGCACAGCATTGCTGCAGGTGTCCCAGTATTTTGTGGAGGTCACCACCAGAGCAGCAATGCTGAAATTTGGATAGGTAGTCCACTCTGTTCAGCTCCCTTTCACTACAAGACCACAATGCCTGGGAGAGGTTGTGCTCTTTGGATACACGATGCAATCTAGACTCTGTAGGATGACAAGGAAAGGGGCAGAAGGTCTAGAATAGGGGCAAGGCATAGGAGAAAGTTCAGTGATGGCAGACTCAGCACCTCAGTGGCTTGAGCACCAACAAACATGTACATGAACAATAAAAACATAGGTTTGATATGTAACCACTGGACCTGTTCACAATGTAAAAGATTGTGGAAAACAGAGACAAACTAACAAAATGCTTGATGAAAAGTGCAACAGAATTAGACTTTAGTGTGCATTTTGCTTGATCCCAGAAACATAAAATTACTGAAATGTAGTTCACTAAAAACAAGAATGCTCATCTGATTTAAAACTAATGTCAGAAGCACCCAGATGCCATCAGGAGAAAATATTTTTTCCTCAGTTTTGTGGGTCCACTCTGCAGATGGCTTGGCACCTTTGTGTTTTGCTTCTGACCATTCCACCCTCCCTTTCCCCACCATTCCTCTGTTCAGAGCTGAGCTGGCTTCACACACATAGTCTTGCTGCTATACACTCCTCCCTCCTGAAAAATGTCAGGGTAAAGCAGTCCTGCCTTGTCTAGGCTTGAGAAGGTCTACTGGTCCTGCAAAAGTAATCTGCAATGAGATGGTGTTAAAATAAAGGCAGAAGCAGCAAAAGAAGAGGCAGATGTCCTGGGATTGTAGAGGAGAAGGGGTTGTACTGTGGAAGAAGATCTGTGCCCAGGAAAAGAACAAGGAGTCTGCATGCTCAGCACCATACTGTGCTGTGACCTTCATCATGGACTGAAATCACCCCAGGCTAAATTCTAGCCTAGTGGAAGGAGAGGGAGAGCAAGAAGGGGAGAGAGAGAGAGGAGGAGAAAGAAGTATCTCATCCATGATGCACAAAACCTGTTGAAGCTCACATCCAAAACATTTCACAGTAATATATGGTACAGCTGCTTCACCAATACATCAAAGACTGAAATGGTGTCACCTATCACTTGTCCGTCTCTGCAATGTCATTCCACTTGTCCCTTCTCTGTCATTCCTAGAAGACACTTCAAAATGCAACAGAATACAATAAGCATCAATAATGTTACATTTAAAGTCCAGATTCAAATCCTGAGATGTTGTAATACTGTATTGTGGCTTACATACGCAATGCCTGAAGACTTGTTTAAATACAAGAAAAGAATTATTTCCAAGTAACTACACGAGCAAGTGCAACCTACTACTTGGCATGCAATTATTGCTTTCTTTGTGCTTGATCCAAAGAGACTGTAATTTTGCAATAGTTTTGGCTTGAAGGTCAGAAAATTTAGTTCTACACGTAAAATACAATTTTAAAAAAATAATATTTTTCACTCTAGTAGCTCTTTGTTTAATCTTAGATTTTGGCAATAGGATTCATCAGCTGAAAAATGAAGGTTACTTGCAGGGGAGAAAGACAATCATGGTATTAGATTTCAAATGAGTGGAAAGACTTTATTTGCTGGCAGATCAGACCAGAGGATGTTAAAAAAAAAAAAAAAAAAGACTAGAACAGGAGTCAGGATTTAACTTGCAAGGTTTTCCAAAGTTACGTATCAATGATATCTTAAAGTAATTTTTATTTCAGAAAGTTTTTATTTATTTATTTATTTAATACAGGAATTAAAAAGATTCCCACATGATGAGTTTATATTACTAGACATTAGGATTTATCTAGATTTTGTTTTATCTCTGTTTCTAACTTTAATTACTATTTTATCTATGAAGTCTAGAGTCAGTGATGGTATCTTTGAGCAAAAGAATGTATTAGATTGGCTGTTAGAAGAATCTTTTAAAATCTTGTCTTTCCCAGTCTTGAATTATGTGAGCACAATTATGTTCAGACTTCTAGCTACTGTTTTAAAAGATAAACTCTGCTATCAGGGGCCTTAGGAAGATTGGGTTTGCATTCAAATCGAAGAAACAGCAGAAGACAGTAGGTCCCTGAAGACAGAATCTTTTCTAAACTACTCAGGAGAAGATTTGCTCTACAAAAGCTCCTGCAACAATTGACAAGTGCAGCATGCACTCTACATCATGTGGTGTTTCATGTACACTGCACAGCTCTGTCATCTCTGTTTCAGTTATATCCCTCTAATCTGTGTGGAACAATTTCTTCTTTGGCAATATTTCTGGCTACATTACCTACTAGATGATTCTGATAAAATACTAAAGATGGACTCATTTCAAAAGAAAAGCTCCTAGAATTAGCTCAAGAACCCTGTGGGAGTATTGCTCATAATTTGATTTGGTTTTAAGATGCTTACTCTTCTGGTTTCAGTTAAGTTTAGCTAGCTGTACAAGGAAGAGTGATTCAGAAAACAGGCATTTTTATCTTAATCACAAAACCAAAAATTCATCCCAGAAAGGGCATTTACCCAAAACTGCCATGTACATGCCTTTCCAGCACAGTTGATCTCAGCTCTTTAAGTAGTCTTTAATCCTTAAAAGTTTAAACTCCTTCAGTGTTTACTCCATAAAGTTAACCAGCAACATTTCACAAAAATTAGGGAAGGAAGAAAAGAATGATCCTCTTGTAGGACATTTATCTAGCAATTTATCACAGAATAAAACCTTATTAACAACAACTGAAAGCATACTAAAGTCTAGCAACAATATCAGGGATAAAGACCAGAAATGGCAGACCTTAGTTTAAAACATATCACAGGAAATATATTGAGCAGTTGGAATTTATGGGCATTGACTGTTTGTTAAAACATTAACCTCTCTAAAGCTATTGTGAAAAGTGACCAATAACACATATCACTGCACTTGCAGGAAGACTGCAGGAGAAAGGAATACAATGAATTACCCATATTCAAACTTCCAAAACTCTATGATTAACGTATTTTTTAAATGATAATTGTTACATCCATTTTGTCCTTGTCATTCCTTGGATTTTATATTCCTTTTCTAAAATATATTGCACACATTCTCCGAGTGCAGTATTTTCTGCATCTCTACCAAAAGCACATACTTTGTAGTGGGAGCGAACATACAGAATACCCAGCTCTACACACAGACAATAAGAAGATAAAACATTCAGAAAACTTTCCCTACTGACAGCTACTTGTCTACTCTTATGGTTCTGGAAATAACCACAGACTGACAGGGAAGAATCTCTGTTAGTGCAAGAGCTAAGCACTATAAGCAAGTTTAACATGTAGTTTGATAAGGCAGATGGACTCCTTGCTGCTCTTAATCATAATGTTTTTCACCACGATCTAAGAAAAGAAAAAATTCTGTTGTTGGGATAAACACTAATCTACTCTGATGACCATGAGGCACCCCAAGTTAACACCCACTGTATCTTGCTGACCTGAACATGTCAGACTTAGGCTTGAGAATCTACCACAAGAGGTGAAAGGACCTCCAGTGCAGTAGCCATTTCATAGATTAATGTAAAAGTTCTTGATCCTCAGACGGGACCGTGATGATTTGAACAGAATAAATATGGAAGGAGACTCTTCACACTTGTGAAGAAATGAACAGGGATATGAAATGGTGTGAAGAACAGGACTTTACCTGTTTGAAGGGAGTAGAGGTGATGCTGAAAAATAAATATATATATTATAGTCAATGTCTGTGGTCACCAGGCCAGATTCGGCACCCCAAGGAGCAGTGGTATCTTTTGAAAGCGTAAGATTGATTCAGATTTTTTTTTCTTTTAACACTTCAACTAAAATGAAATCCAGTGAAAAACCTCAAGAATAATACTAGTTTGGAATTACACTCTTGAGGTGAAGTGCCAGCTCAACTTCTGGTACTCAGTTGTATTACAAAAGTGCTGCACAGAGGGGAGGTGTAGGAATACATCATGGACAGTGCTAAGACATAAAAATATTCTGTATCTTGAGTGTGCATGATTCTGCACCTGCAGTGTAGAAGTACATATGGCAATCATTTTAAGAAGGGATCCATCTGACACAGAAATGTTGGGGTTTTTTATTCCTGTGAGGAGCAAAAATGTGACCTTCCATCTTGTTATTTTGATTAAGGGGAGTTGTAGATGGAGAAATGAGAGGCAGGATATTAGCAGCTACAGTACTCACAATAGGATCTGGCAGAGACACATGGAAGTTCTCGCTTTGTTACAACACTCTATAGTTGAACCATGTGTGCAGGTCAACATGCTGAAGGAATATCTTAATCAGAGTTCATATTTTTAGTCTTGCCTACAGCAGTTACAGAGGTTTGAATAAAGAATTATGCCATAGAGACTCACAGGTCAAGGCACCTGCCTAGGTTTTGGGAAGGTCAAGTCCAAGTCTGACTTTTGATTCAGGCAAGGAGGAATTTGAAGTGGTTCTCTCATTTCATAGTGATGTGTTATGATGATGAGGTCATTGTCTATTTCGGATCAGAGTTTACTCTGTCAATCCTATCTTGAAATTAAGAATTTATTACGTGGCTTCTTCACAAATACTAAAATGTATTGTTGATGCACATATTAATTTATAGTAATTTCAGAAATATATAT
>VZZY01022705.1:0-39791 GCA_013400335.1 Eurystomus gularis
TTATAGATCAATTAATATTTCTCTGGGGACGGCCTACCTAAATTCCTTAGTGTTTTTCTAGTTGTAAGTAATGCATTTGTAACAAAACAATGCAATTTTTATTGCAGAGCCCCATCGCCTGAAGCCACTACTCACTACAGAAAAATTAACTTTAGGAGGTTTTGGAGATTTACATGCACTCCTTTCCCCCCTCTCTGAATGTAACAGTCCTTAATTTACCAGTAATCCAAGGAGACTGAAAAACCTTCAATGTGAAATAAGCAAACTCTTTGATGAACAACACAGACACAATTTTTAATGGTTATCCTGAGCTTTCAAAGGTTGTCAGAAAATGCCTAGAAGCTGAAAACATCCCCTTTTCCAGTGTTCTAAGGTATCTATACCTGAAGCCACCCCTGACAAGTCTTCTAGTTAATAAATGTCTGCAATATGAATGCCCACATAAGAGCTGTTCATCCAGTGATCTCCTCATGCTCCTTCACTGCTCGTACTGAATCTGTCTTATCCTAAGATAAATATCTGCAGTTGGCCAGATGAATCAAGTTCTTCAAGTGCTGGTTTATCCTTATGAATGACGAAGGGGTCCTCTGGTGACTAGCTCAGCTATAGACATCTGTGCTGTATAAAGATAGAAAGTTAGTTAAGATTAATCCTATCCCAAGGTACAGGACATTAAATTTATGTTATTTTAAAAACCAGTGAGGCTAGTAAAGAACTGAAGATAGCATATTTTTGTATGTGCACAGGAAAGTGTAGGAACTGGAAAGGTGTGTTCACATATCTGATGCACAAGTAATCTGTAATCAAGATGTTTTTTCAAGTAGCAGCTCTAAGGCATTTGGAATATCAGACTATTTCCCGTATAAGTGGGAAAAGTGTTTGTGGGCAGCCACTGGTGAGGAAATCCCAGTTACTTATGAAATGGATTTCTCATTGTGTGCCTCCACTGTTTATCACATAGATATTGCCATTTATTTACACGAGTAGTTATGCTTACTCCCTCTATATATTTATAATGTATGTAACAAGAAAAAAACATGGAAAGCAAGCACCACCCACTATTTGAGGAAGAACTGGAAACAGCAAATACATTTTAAAAAATAACAGAATCATCCAGCACCCAGTTTGTGAGTTTTGAAAAGTTTCAATACAGAAGTCACTTGAGTAACTCTGGCTTTAGTAATGACTATAACAGTTATGATTGCCAGCCCCGAATATTTGTGTCTGCATTTTAGAAAGGGTGTTGAAATACTTAAAGACATAGTTCACATGGTTCATTTTGTTTTCATTATGTTCTCAGCTAAATACATGGGATTTGATGGTTGGACTCGATGATCCCAAGGGTCTTTTCCAACCAGAATGATTCTGTGATTCTGTCTGTTGGATTTTGGTAGGTAAACATGAGAAGGGAATTTGGTGCAGTGGGTCTAGCCCCACCATTTTCCTAGAAGGAACCTGATCCTAGATGTGGCACAAACACAAGTCACTAATAGAATCTGTCCAGAGTTAGTGGTTTCTGTATGTTATTACATATTTAAACATTCTCTTTAAACTGGGGCTGTGAGTCTCTTCAGGGCAAATGACTGCATTTGGTTGTTGCCATCTCAGTGCTGGAAAGGGGAAGTAACCACAGGAGTTATGTTACCACAGACCAGGCACTCTGTGGGGAATACAGAAGAGAGCAGAAAAGGATTTGGATGAAATGTGAGCAATGTGCAATAAAACAAGAATGAACATGGACAGCTTATCACGGATGGGATTTATAGTGGTATTTGTTTAGCCCCATCACGCTGACCTACTTTTCTGTCACTGGCATAGGAAGGAGGTGCTGCTACTGGCCCTAGGCTTAGACACGGTCTGAAAAAGTGAGTTGCTCCCAATGTCTCCTAATTGCTCATCAAAGTCTTGGAGCTAGCCACCACCAACTTACAAGCTTAACTTACCATCTTATTAATAGTTCATTCCATTTAGTGTATATGTGACTTTTTGAATGAATAGCAGAGGCCATGGTTGGTGACCTGCGCCTAGCAGCTCTGTGCTCCCACAGTTTTGCTACGAAGGGCTCTCCAGCTGCCTTGCGTCCCTGCAGCAGGCAACAGTATGCTGAGGCTGAATGTGTCTCAGAAAGAGTGATATCGATTGACTTATTCAGTATCTTTGCCTGCCAAGCTCTTCAGATGAAAAATGCAGTCTTCTGCAGCGTCTGCCACTTGTTGCATACTATCCTAAGATGATTAAAAATGCAGAGAGAGAAAAGATGTGCCATTGTTTTTGGAGCTCAGAGTGTTGAAAATAAAATTACATGCTATGAGTATATTTTGACAGGTGGCTGTGTTCTAAAAATGAATGTAGAAAAGGCACTATGGGGTAGCATGATTGTTTTTTCTGTCAGGATTGTACATTGCCCAGGTACAAAGGTTATTTTTATGACTTCCCAAGCTGTGAATACAGCTTGGTCATTTCTCAGAGAGGAGTTCAGTTATCACCACTCTCATATATCATGACCGGTAATGACAACTTAGGTGCCCATTTTACATTGTGTATAGAATGATGACTTCCATCGTCACAAAGTTTTGGTAATTCATCAGTGGTTTTGCACAAGTGTAGCTGATAAGAACCTGCTAAACAAGTAAATGATGCCCAAACCTAAAATCATCCAGGTCCAAATCTTATTGGGTATTCCTGTAGCAAGGATTATCTGATCTAACTTCTCATCCTCTATGTGGAGTACTGTCCTTATGTAAAGCATTTTACATGTCTGATCCCGCTTCTTAGAGGTTGTCCTTGATCTAGGGTGGCCTTTTGTATTTCTTGCCTGGTTTAGTGTTGTGGCACATGTGTCCTATTTTATATGCCTGTTATCTGGGGAAGTGGATTAAGGCTGGCACAGATACACCAATCCCTTATCACTTTAGAGGGCCTGCAAGTCTCCAGAGGTAGTAAGTACTTCAAATGTTTATAATACTGGATTCAGCTGATGTTGGTTGAAATCTGTTCAACAAGCAGATCTGGAAGGCAGGAAGCAGACGGTTTTATGTCATCTTTTTTTTCTAAATGTAATTGCCCTGTTAATACTATTTTATATACACTCAGTGTTCAGTTTTGGTTTTGGTGGTGTGGTGGGTTTCACTGCAAAATATATCCATCATCCAGTACTTTGGCTATAGAATTTCTCCTGTGAGAGCTTCAACCCACTCTGCACAGCACTGGCTCAAAGGCAGATTGCTGGTGAGTCATCGGGTTAACCTTGGCTGAGCACCAGGTGCCCACCAAGCCACACCATCACCCCCCTTTTCTTCCCCTCTCCCTTCTCAGCAGAGCAAAAAGAAAGGGGAGGAAAATAAGAGGAGAAACAAAAGCAGTTTAATAATAATAGAAGTCAAGCAAATCCATGTGCAGAAGCAAAGGAAAACAAAGTTTTATTTTCTGCTTCCCATCAGTAGGTGATGTTTGGCCACTCCATGGGAAGCAGGGCTCCAAGACATGTAGCGGTTGCCCTGGAGGACAACGGACACCCCCCCACCCCCTCCCCTCCTTCTCCCTAGCTTTATAGCTGAGCTGATGTCATATGGTATGGAATATCCCTTTGGTCAGTTTGGGTCAGCTGTCCTGGTTGTGTCCCCTCCCAAGATCTTGCTCGCCCCGTCCCACTGGGGGGGGTGAATGTTGGGAAGAGCGTTGGTGCTGTGCGAGCACTGCTCAGCAGTAGTCACAACACGGGTGTATTATCAACACCCTTCTAGCTCCCAGCACAAAACACTGCTGCTATGTGGAAAACCAGCTCAGCCAGACCCACTACAGTCATCTATTTCCAGCCTTTTGAAAAAGTGATAAAATACAAAATGTGTTTGTGCTGAGGTACCTGGATTTGTCATCTCTGGGTCACTACACAATAGTTTACTCAAAGGAGCCAAGGGTACCTCCAGTGCTCAGAAGCAGCAGTCGTACATGTGATGCACAATCTGTCCCACACTTTCTTGGTTGGAAAGAAAGCACTTTCAGCATGAGCATCATTAGGCTTTATTGATGTGAGCAGGTACCATTCTGCTCAAGGATGGTACCAGTGCTATAACTGTTACACCTTTTATGTGTTGATTTCAGTTTGACTCTGTAGAAGCTTTAGGCAGCAATTTATGTTTTTTTTTCTCTTTATTGTCAAGTTATATCATGATAAACAGGAACGTGAGACTGATTTTAAGGAAAAAATTTGTCAAGGCAAGAATGAATTGAACCAAGCTGACTGGAAATTTATTTACTTTGAGAAATGAGAAAGAAATAACAAGAAAGAAATAAGAAACTTTTTTCTGATAATTGGAATCAGACTCTGGAAAAGGCTTCCACAGACTGGTAGCTATAGGAAAACTTATTCTTAAGATGGAGTTTAAATAACTTTGTGGAGAAGATCAGATGATAGCATATCTGCAATATGAGGACATCAGAGGTGTCCCAAGAGGTCCCTGCAGTCTTCTGTTCCTTCTGAAATCCTTTTGTACTTAGAATCAGTTTTTTTCCCCCCTCAGCTTTATCTGTTTTGCACCCATGCTGTAAAGAAAATGGAGTCCGGTATAAGGGCCCAAAAGCAACGATTTCCCAACAACATTAATTTTGATTTTGAAGATGTTGAGTACCCAGCAAATCCTTCTTGAGGAGACCTTTGGTGGAGATGTGCCACTTCATGCAGTCACCTCCATCCTTGCCTTTCTAGACTTTAGTTCTTCTAGTTGTTTGCTGATGAGCTGTGTTGAACTGTGCTTCCAACAGTGCTGGCTTTTGTTTACAGGAGAAAAATGAAGATGAAGCTATGGGTCAGACTGAAGAACCTTAAATGAAAATGAGATCTTCTGTTGTCCTGGTCAAGAAATTTATGCATGCTAATAAAAAATAAGTTAGTCGGGGTAAATAGAAAACAGAGCTGTAGAGATAGTTGTCATAGCTACTCTGTTAATCTCTAATGTGGTTTACCACAGCATTCTTCTAGAAGTTGTTCACTGAGAGACCCCTTCCAGCAGAGAGGCCAAGCAGCTGGGGGCAGCAGCAGGTAGCACATGACACCAGTAGGAAAGACAAAGCCTTTGTTTCCACAAGCAGCTCAAGGCCTGGTCTTGGGCTTTCCTGATTGTCTGGTTTGCATCTAAAGTACCTTTGAGGTGACTGCCTTTGGAGAGGCTTGTAGCTCTGCTGGAAGTCAACTGAGGAGCTCCAACTGACAGTGTCTGAGTAGACTAGCTGGGGTTTGCACAATGAGGATTTCTATTCCTAAAATGTCCAGAACAGAGAGTTTGGTTCAGGATTTAACCTGAGGGGCAGAAAAGTATTCTTACGTTCTTTTTTTTGTGATGGCAGTTCTGCCTCATCTGAATTGGTGTTTTCACTGCTACTTGCTGTATTTTTCTTATGGAGAAATTATACTGCATGTTTTAAAATTTGAATATAAAAATTATTTTTTGTTGTTGTTTTTGTGGACTTTTTGATTTAAACTGTGATGTGTTATTTTAAAGGAGGCGAAGCTGGGTTCTTAGGCTTTGTTGGGTTGGTCTTTCAAGTTAGAGCAATAGACCTGCTGCAAACTACTGATCATGGATCCATTATGATAGCTAAGATGTGCCAATGCTCCAAATTACTGAGTTAAAGCTTTGCCCTCTGATATGAATGGGTGCCTAGATTTCAAAATAAGTCCTTTGGATTCTACTGAAAATTTGAACTGTCAAGAAATAAACGGTGTAGTGAACCGAAACATAGGTCTCTTAAGCTGCCCTCAATTTAGCTATATTTCAGTAATCTCTCATTCCCCTTTCATTGCTGTCAGCAGCCTGTAGGGTTTCTTTTATATTTATGATGGAAATATCTGTCCATGAATCATGTCACTGAGATGCCTGTGTTCTTTGCCACTTCAAGGAATTAGTAAACAGATCATAGTTTCACTGGTAAAGAACACTGCATTACTGGATCGTTTGTACCAACAGGTATTTCTTAATGTAAACAGTTTTCTTTTGCATTAAAAATCCCTTATTTTCATGTGGTAGGTGGAAGTTAATTTTGTTAGGTAAGTGTGTATAACTTAATTTTTTGTTTTTCCATATTTTCACTGTTAACATGTATTTCTGTAAAACTTTTGTTGACAGTAGGTATTTATTAACAGCCTTTTGCAAATATTTTCTTATTACAGTGACAAAGTCCCTTTATCATAGATAAAGAAATGTATCTAACATGCAGGAGCCTGGCATACGTTTCATGTTTTGAAGTCCCTTTGCTATAATCTGTGGAGACCAGATAACTTTCATATTAAAAGGTGACTTACCTTCAAGTATAGAACTTTTTCATATACAAAATTATATTAATAAAATTATTTTTATTGTATTCTGAACAAAATTGTAGTCTACTGTAGCTTTGCAAGTTAAGCATATATTATTAAGTAGTTTTTAATAATATTCTTTCACTCTTCAGTCACCTACAATACTCTAAGAACTTTTAGAAAAGAGAGATAAATAGCTTTAGCAAAACACAGAGCACTGAATAGTTTGGAAGACTGCAAGATCGTTTTCATTTGATCTGCTGTTTGTTATTGTCACTGTAGATTATGGATGAGAAAACCTGCAATTATCCTCTGGTTAATATACTTTTGAATTGGAAGAAAGGGCAGAGCTACAGTGCTGCTGGCAAGTATTCAGCTAACCTCTGTTGCAGGCATTTAAAACACCTCTTCAGTGGGGCTTCTTAATGATAAAATACGTAAAGCTGGCTTTTCTGACAACCCATGGAACATGATAGATGACAGTAACCTTTTCTCTAAATTAAACCAGAAAACCAGGAGCCAGCAGGGCAGGGTGCTCAGGTGTATGAGCTTCAGGATAGCAGCTTCCTTTTCTGCTCCTCACCCCATAAATACATATTTTAATGTTTATTTTAAAATTATGTCAATATATTCTGTGCTATATTCTCATGTCCATTTTCTTGAGCCTCCTTCACACTTTATAGTTGTAAAATAGTTGTATTTGTACTTATTTAATGTAGCAGCAGTTAGTGCAGGCCAGAGGAATCTCTAGATTTTATTTCCTTTTCTAAACAAAAGCAAACTCTACGAGTGTGAGCAACTCTACTACTTGCAAATGAGGTGTATGGTGAGAAAATCTTCAGTCTTGTTTTGTAATTTCTCACACTTACCTAAATAAAAGGAAAAAACCCTGACTGAGCATTCTTGAAATGAGTTTACATTTTCAGAGAAGGCGCTAAAGAGCATACTTGGCTCAGGCATCTATTTTTGTTTAGGGAAACATTTTCTGTAAGAACGTGTTACCTCAGTGCTATTTTCTCTTCAAATTTGTGGTTATCGTGGTTTTTTTCTGCTGTCGTCATCTACAGCTATTTGTAAATTCTTCATAATATTAATTTAGACTAGAAGAGGATTCTGCCTGGTTTTTCAAGAACCAAACCACTTTTCTCCATTTTACTGTATTAGTAGTTAGAAAATAGTGCTGTTTTCTTCTGCAGAACTATAGTAAGATACACAAACCTGGTTATTTCTAGTCATTTTCTAAGCAAAGACTGGATGTTTGTTCTGGGGGTAGCAAACTGTTTTGCAGTTAAAACCTAAAGTAAAGGTACATCATTTCAGGCTGTAAACCAGCCATGTCTCAAGCCACATATGACTCAAAAAGAAAAATGTGAGAGCCAGAGGTAATTGGCTTCTTCACTGCCCTGTACATCTCGGGTATTTGTTTATGCAAATGAAGAATGGATGGGTTATTCTCTCCCTTGTGTTAACAGAGGAGAATCCAGATTTGTACCTTGGACTACTTCATGCTTTTTCCTTGCTCTACGCAGAGATGGTGATAAAAACATGGCAAAGGGCTATGTTTAGAGAATCAGACCAATGAGAACTCATTAGTTCACTTCAGGAGCCAGAGATAAATGTCTCCTTGGAGACTTCAGTGATCACTGAGGTACATGACCTCCAGCTCCAGCCACCTCAGGTACTTCCCGTTACTCAGCAGGAAAGCATTGCATGTTGAAGAAGAAACTGGGAAAACTGTAAAAATTTGAAGTCCTGCAGGGTTATACTAGGCCCATGAGAGGTGAGGTTCTTGATCATTTTGTGACTGACAATATCTTATGCAAGAAAGAGCTTTGCATAGAGACTCATGTCTGTAGCACTCCAGTAATAGTTATGCTAGCTGTTAGACTTATCCATCAGAAGCCTAGCTTTTGCACTTTATTCCAATGTTTAATGTATTCACAGTATTACAGGCAGAAAAAAATTACACTGGGATGAAGGGACAAAGGCAAATACTGCTGAAGAAATTTTAAATAATGTGCAGATCTCATGTGGACATTGATTTGCATGCTTCATGTTGTCAATAATTGTTTGTGAATTGCGGCCATTTTTTTCCTCTGAAACAGAGCATTACTCCTGAAATATAGTCATTACCTATTGATTAGCTCTATAGTAATTTTCATAAATCAATAGTTCCGATAAAAATATAAGGAGCACTTATTTACACCAATGTATAAGATCCATACGTTGTTCATTAATAACTGAAAACAGTCTTCAATTTTATTTTATTTTTTCTTATTACAGAGACCACATTGACATTTTCAATAGCCATAAGCCTCAGGAAAAATGGAAAAAATCTTAAGGGCTCTTTTTTTCTGCTTAGGTTTTTTTCAAGGGAGGAGCTGTTAATGTTCTGCTGTCTCAGGACAGGGCTGAGACATACATAAGAGGGACATACTTGTCACTGATGCTAATGTAATTTCCTGTTTTTCCTACTATATGACTCTCCTTTTAATCCCAATTGTCAGTAATGTGCTATTTTTTGATTAAATTATGAGACCTGAGATTCAGCAAGGAGAAAATAATTAAAACTATTTGTTTCACAGACTGTCAGCAGCTATTAGGGATTAGACAAATACAAACTGAGGGGTTTTTTTCCCTGAGCCATGTTACAGACTTTGCAAAGTTCACAAACAATTGCAATCCTCTTTTATTGAACACAGATTTAGAAGTAAAGGTCAGTTACATTTTGATCATGAAGCGGTTTATGTAATTGGTAAAACCCAAACAGTTAGATTATTTTTGTATAAAAAACGTACTGCTTAGGATACTCTTGCTTCTCAATCATGACTCCCTTACAGAGCTCAGGGACTAAAAACTAGCCACATTAATTCAGCAGATATTTGCAATGCTAAAGGGGCTTTGTAGCTTGTCCCTCCCACTGCAGAAGGGGCTCGTGGCTGAAGAAGGGCTGAGCAGCAGCAGGAATAATGACTGATGCTTTTGGCCTCCGTGCCTTGAGACTGGCCAGGCTCACACTCCTTCCCTGCAATACCATGCATCCAGCAAAGCAATGTGCTGTCACACCACAGTTCCAATGCCCCTTACAATTTTGCTGCAAGAAGAGCCTTGTTTTCTGCCCTCCTCTAAGGGCTTGACAAGGTGTCACCTAATATTACCCTCTTCTTTCTCTCTATCAAAAGGCTTGGGCTTGTGCCCTTTTTTGCTTCAGAGATGGTAAGAGCCATCTTCCCCAAGAGCTCATGCTCTGAAGTCTTCTCTCTACCCTTTTTTTGGTTTCTGAAGGGGCTTGGTGACACAGATGGGTAATCCAAGGAGGGTGAGTGTTGTTGCTGCGCTGGGAACCCTCCTACCCTAAGCCCCTGAGGATGCCCTCCTCCACAGGGCATGTGGACTACAAATAGGGATCTGACCCAAGAGGACAAATACCTGGCATGCTGATGTAGGAGCCATGTTCAGTGAGGTTGCAGTGAGGACCTGGCAAGAGACATTTAGGAATTCTGGAGGAAAAGGGAATGAAAGAGAGCTGGGACTATCTGTGAGATTGACGTGGGGCATGGTGAAAGGGAAGGCAGAAAAACGGGTGAAAGTTTAGACTGCAGATGGGCTTTGCATACCACCTAGAGAAATGGAGTCCTAATCTTGATTGGAACAATTAAATTTCACTGTGAAGTACATATTAAATAACAATAGGCGGCTCCAGAGCTGTGCAGACTTGCAGGTGAAGAGCAGATTTTTAAGTAAGCTGCTGGGCGGGCGGGGGAGGCAGCAGGGAGGGCTGAGACAGGCAGTTTGTGCTGGCATTCAAGCCTCTGCTCAGACCTCAGCCTGTATTTTTATGAGTTAAAAGCAGTAACTAATCTGCAGCATCGTTCTGAATTAATTCAACTGGAATTTTTCCCAGGAAGCAGAAGTTTAATCATCTGGAGCATCACTGTTTGCAGTGTATCACTACGAGCAAGGAGGGCTCATTGACTGGCCTCTCAGGGCAAACGATGTGTGTAGCAAAATGGCATTACCAAAGAGCACAGTTCAATACAAGCTCCCTAAACAAAGCAAATTATTTCAGCACCAGATGAGTCCATAACATGTATTTATCGAACCACACAAACTCACAATATTTATTTCCCATTCTAAACAACTGCTCTAACCTTTTAGTCAAAAAGCTGTATGATTACAAGTGCAACAGAAACTCTCCTGGGGCACTCAATAAAAAGAAAAGGTTAATTCTCACTGCATTATTTTGGCTGTTGATAACTCTGCATGTATATGTCTCTGGATCGTAGCTACCTATGCCCTTAATCAGTCCAGTATCAAAGCCCCAGTCAGAAGCTCTCTACAGAGACAGGAGCTATCTGAGAAGGAAATAAAAGGAATATGAAGGTTTTCAGGAAGGTTTGGGATTTTTAACATTCTTTTCTTTTTTTCTCAAATACAAGATTGAGGAAAGACTTTGGGTATGGAAGGAATTAAATGTTTTTCTCCTTTCCAGTTTTTCATTGTCCTCCTTCAGATAATGAGATTTGACTGTTCACTATGGATCTCATTTTTGGAATGTGAACCAACTCTTCCTGCAACACAAGCCAAGACAGTTGGTTTACTCATTCACACAGGACTGGCATATACAGTGTTGCTTGTACAGCAACGTGACACTTCCTCTGTGACTTCTGTCATTTGACAAAGGACACAGGATGTGGGAGACTGACCCACATATTGGTGAAATGGCTTTTCAAATCAGCTAGAGAGCTACGACTCCCATGAGCGCCTATGGTGGCTGCGACACAGGAACACAAGAAGGACCACATCTGTCACCAAATCCAGTCCTGGCCTTTGCAGGAGAGACATTTTTCAGGAACTAATGGCTCCATCTGCTACCTTAAAGAAGGTTTACAAAACACCTTAGCAATAAACCTGGATGTTAAAATAAACAGCTTCAGTGGATAGTAAATATGGGTCTTGCTACTTACTAGTACTTAATAGTTTTCAGCATATCCTACTTCCCTGCTTTCCTTTATCTGTTCCACTGGCAAAAAACCTGCCACCTTTGGTTTTCTATCTCTGCCCCCTTTCAAGTTAATAATGTTATCACCTCTCCCCAGGCTAACATCACCCTCTGCTCTACAAGTACCAACTTGCCTGTCTTTCAGACCGTTTAGCTGATGAATGTGATGAGTTTAAACTCACAAGTAATTGTTTTCAAGATGGAAGTTTTTTGCTTCCATTTCAGACCTTGGGAAACATTTGTGTGGCTGAGAGTTTGTGTTTGCCCTCTCTCTAATGAGCTCTCCTATAAAAGGTATGATGCCTCAGATCTTGCCTGATATAATTTTAGAAACATGACTAATCTCATTGAAATCAATGGCAATATTTACCTCTTTAAAGTTGTACATGTTCTTCAGGGCTTTTCTGAATTAAAGCCATCAATAGGTTCCTTGGTGGACAGTAACGAGCCCCAGGGTTGATTGATTTAAACAAAGGGATTTAAGTTACAGAGTTTAAACTCACTTTCAGCCTACACAATAAAAAGCTTGATTTGAATAATAAGATGCACTCCTCCTTTGCATTTGCATTTTTAGTTATTTTGTTAGAAACAGGTTGATTTTGATGAGTTAGCAAGCATTCAGGTATGTTGATTTGCAATTGAGTATAGCCTTTGGCTTTAAATTTAGTACTTCTCTCTGGTAACCGAGAGGATAAGCTATGCAGACAGCTCCATAATTGTATGGTTTCAGAGTCTATCTGTGATTTTATGACTGTAGCATTCTGCTGAGATAGAAAATGAGAAATGGTAGTTTTGTTTACAAGATGACTGATTTTTTTCTTTACTTTTTTTACGATCTGCTTTCAGATGAAAGATGGCTTTAATTAAAATGAAGACAACTGTCATTTTTAAAGGGTTTTATTACTTAAAGAGAAATATCTTGAACTTATCTGGCACATTTTTCTTATCAAAACTGAGGATGTCTAATCTCTAATTACTGACTTCAGCTAACTAATTCTGTTAACTGTACCTGTCACAAAGATAGGATTAAAAAATCTGAGCCACTCTCACCTATTTCTATTCTTTCACTAAAATAACTTTAGAAAATCATTTTACTCTTTTTATTTTCCATCTTTGAAGCATGTCACTAGGGACAGGCCTAAATTAATGCCCTTGTTTGTATCTTTTTGTTTTGTTGTTCAAGATTAAGTGCTGAAATTGCCAGCAACTAGAATTATAGGAAATATAAATTTGCAGAATAAGTTTCTTTCCCTCCCCACCACTTTTATCTGTCTTACGCTTTAGGCTTTCTCCTCTCAGCTTGGGGAATATTGCAAAACTATAATTTAAACACAATAACTACATAGAAAACAGAAACCCAGCCAGTTGTGGCATGGGCGGTGCTAAGTGGTATTTGGAGATCTGCTTGAAACTTCTTCCTTCCAGCCAGTGCAGCCTCTGTAGGACTATCACGTTTCAGTCCCACAGAAAGGCTTGGAGTCAGCGAAAGGGAAAGGGAGATGAAGGCTAAGACCCAGGCTGAGGATAAGCACTACAAAGTGATGTCTCTTTTTCCGTGCAGGAGCTTTGTGTGGAGCAGGCCCATCAGCAGGACATGTTGCAGCCCAGCTAGCATGCCGCTGCAACATAGACATGAGAAACGTGGAGGAAAGTGTCTTTTCACTTTCATCTCTCCCATCTTCCCAGGCATATTTTCATCCTGCATGCTATTAGTGCAGAGATGTAACACCCTGTAGTCATTTTGGGTTAGTTTGTGCACTTTCTGGTCCCCATTTTTGCTAGCGCAGGCTCATGGCCTGCCTGAGTCCTGGAGAACTGTCCTCCACTGACCTTACCTGGTGATCCAGGGAGGGATTTGCACCTTCTTACCTGAGCTTCTCATCTGGTTTCAGAAAGTGCCTCCAGTGGGCAGGTGAGAAGCCTGGGCTGGCAGCCAGCTTCTCCCAACCCCACCGCCTGGCTAAGCCCAAGGGTGCAAATAGCCTCGCTGCTGTTTGGGGTGTAAAACGGGGGTTGTAGCAATTTAAAACAGAAGAGGCTCTGAAATAGCTGCTGGCCTATGTTATTTTGGGTTATTTAATTTTGTCTATGTTCTGTACAGTCTTTACTCTTTTTGATCTTGTTGTAGTTCATAAAGGTTTTCTACACTGTGGTTATCTTTTAAATATTTAGGAGCTCCATGCCTCTCCTGAGTACTTATGGGCATTAAAAAAATTAACAGTCCTCAGAAGAAAGTTGTGAAGTTGGAGATATAAGTCAGTTTCCATTTCTGAGAAGGGAGAACAACATACATGGGCGAAGTGACTTGTCAAGTGTTAAAAAGTAAGTAAAATTAGAGGTGATGTAGTAGGGCGCTACAAGTCAGAAGTGTCCATATATCTTTTGCCTGGAGTCTTGTGTTTTCAGCAAAAGCTAGCAAAGACATTTTACTTTGTGTGAGCAGACAGGTAATAAAATAAATTGTTCAGAGGTATATGCACTCAGGAGCGTCCTCTTCAGCACTTAGAGCTATGTCTCTTACTCTCCTGGACTGGCATAAATGCAACTACCATTTCAAATGTAAACACTTCTGTGTGCTTTTCTGGGTTATTCGATTTTGATTGCCAAATCTGATGTCGTTTGAAAGAATTCAGCCAACTAAAGATGACCCACGTACTGGTATAAGATAATGTATTAGAGAATGAAACTTCTAAGGCTTTCATGGCTGCTTGTTGCTTTAAGTCCTCTCTAATTTTGATCCATTCACGGTTTGAATCATATTTAAATTTTGTTTTCAACTACAAAATTGGGCATATATTATTAAATGATGCAGATGTTCCAGCCACTACCTATCAAAGAAGTTGCTTCTCTAAGAGCTTTCTTGGAGGGAGGAGTAGTCTTATGCTCTTATTCATATTTCTCAGATAGTAAAAGTTCAAAACTTAATAGAATTAAAGTCTTGTGTAGTTAATAAAAATAACAGGATAATTCCTTAGCTTATATCTAGCATGAATACTAAGCTGTAATTAAGTATTCTTACTTAATGATAGATCAGTCTACATCTTGGAATGAAGAAGATTATATTGAATTGCTCACATGACACTAATTATGGCCATAGAACCAGTAGTAAGCAAATAAATTGTGTATTTTTCTTTACAAACACAGAAAAGGAGTAACAGCCTAGTGCACAAGGCATCAGGATTAGGATTTAGGAGACTCATTCTTTTCTCATCTCTTCTCCTGACTTGCATATTTGCTTCAGTAAATCACTTTGCCTGTCTGTGAATAAAGGTGTTGCAGAAAATCACAGATCATATGAAGATACCCAGGACAGTTCTGAGCGATTTAAGTCAGGCACCTTCAGCAATAGGTAGCTGTGAGACATCACCTGGTTTCCAGAGGGCTGGTTAAGAGACTCCAGCATTTTATGAAGTGCATGTACTCTCTCTGCTCTCTCCTCCTGTTATTGCCTGCCATACTTCCTAGAGACGGGATGTTCTTCCAGCAAGTGACTGTCTCTGGCTGGATGTTTATGCAATGTCTGGGGCAGCAGGCTCCTATCTGTCAAATTTTGCATACTGTTACTGAACTGAATGAGGTAACAAGTGTAATGTAATTTGAGTGGCTGCAGCAATATCTCCGTTCTGACTTTGAAGACATCACTGTCTGCTGCAAGGCGAGCTTAGGGAAAATAATCTTCCTCAATGCACTTGACAAAATTAACAAAGGACTCAGCTGTGATTAATGACTTTGACCCAAAGTTTCAAGTCCCTGCTCAAGTTCAGTCATATAAAGTTGGGTTCTTGTTTCCATTTTGAGAATTGCTTAAAACTAAACATCATTCTCTAGTTGTCCATTTCAACAGCTTAAAAAATCCGAAGTATGGATCCACAGGCACTCCTACTCAAAACATTGAGGTTATATTTCTCTTCTAAGTGAGAGAGATTCAGTTTGAAATTAAGACATGTAAATTTATTTTTGTTTTACCTGCAAGTGAGTTCACTGTTGACGCTGCTATATGAAGTCGATGGAGATCTCTTCCATGATGTGGCCCAGAAAGCTGGCCAGCTAACAGGGGCTTCATTCAGCTGCCTGGTAACATATGCATCTGATGCTATTTGAGATGCCCCATGGTGTACTTCTTAGTCCGAAGCAGCTGCTTTGGAAGAGGAGAGCTCGGAGCCATGGTCACTGTCTTCCTCAGTAAACATTTGCTAATTTTGTGTCTGATAGAAGAGCTATCCTAGGACTTCAGAGTAGGGCTGCTTGGCAATTTTCGAGCAAAACAGATTTCTCAGAAGGCATTGCTCTGACACAAAACAAAGCGAAACCTTCCACCGTTGACTCAATCAAAAGATTCATGGGCAATCAGGCATTTAAGCCTGGGTGCCCACCTGCTCCTTGGGCTCCCTGAGCAACAGGCTGACCCTGGCAGTCTTCTGAGGACAGTTCCTTTCTTCCCTTATCTACTTTATCTGCAGACTTCCCAGCCATCTATGTGGAGGCTGATGTGAAGTTGAGGTGGGGCTTCCCAGGCTGTCTGTGTACAGGGGTTTTTTTGAAAGATCTTTCCGGAAATTTTGGATTCAATAGAAAGGAAAGGAGAGATTCAAGATTTGGTACTCTTTGTATCTGTTTGCCAGCTATCCCTGCTTCTGTTCTTTACAGGAAAAGCTTCTCTTTTTCCCAGAATAGGAATGAATTATTCATATTATAATAGCTCCTTTCCTTCAACATTTTGGTATTATTTTAATTTGAAAATTTCCTTGTGTTCTTAATTCGTCAATGTTTCATCTTTTATTATATATTCATATCTTTGATTCAGAATTTATTTCTCTGTAGCCACAACATTGTCAGTAGAAAGGCTTCACATTTTAACTCAGCCATTTCTGTTTGTAGCTGCTGTCTCTTTTAAAGATGAAATCTAAAGAATTTTATTACGGAGTGAATTCTCTTTTTTGCGAGTTGGGGATTGAAGAGAAATTAATTTGATGGTGCTGACTGGGTCTCTAGGGAGAACTGCATATTCAATAAAACATCTCTATCTCTTTCTGGCCTATAATCAAGGCAGAAATTGGACAAAAAGAGAATAATAGTGAGCTAGATAGGAAAGAATAAGAGGAGAGAGAGAACGCAGATGGAAACCAGGGCTTTTGAGTGAAGGCAGAGATGTCTGAAAAGCTATGCTGCCAGACCTCACTGGCAGCTTCAGCTTCCTAGGGATCTGACAGTTGGTCCTGACCACCAGTCTCACCAGGACTTACAGTCCATTGTTACAGCCTTATTGATCAGAGATTGCTGAACATGTCCTTACACCTGTGTCTTCGTTTCCTTTTTAGCCTTTGTTTTCATACTTAGTGTTTAAACTGATTACTTTTTGGCTGAAATTTTTCAAAGCAACAATTACATTAGGAGGTGTAGATGCTGAAGAAGTTACACAACAAGCACTGGGTGCACGTAGCCCATGTCTTCACCAGGAGGCTGTGACACTAGAGCAGCTATTTTTATTTCACCTCGGAGCCTTGCACCCATAAGTAATCTGGTTTTGAAATGATTCAGTAGTTCACAGATCATAGTAATCAGTGCTCCCTGGAACACAGCAATTTATTTCTCACAAGTTTGTTTGCTTTAATATTCATGGGAATGCAATCCCAGCTACTCCATTTCTGACAGTTTTCAAATGATTCCATGTTGCAGTGGCTTCATGTTTGCCTTTGTTCTCAAGAGTCAAACAGTGCGTTAAGGGTGACTGGGTGTCACCCCTCCAGTAGCTGCCAGCAACCAGATGAAAGATTTTGCTGTACCAAGGAAAACTAATTTCATGTTCTCATTCATGTTGCTAAGCCCCACTGGGCCTATGCATAGTAGTGGTCGGGGATGCCAGATGATCACTGTCTTTCCTGAAGAAAGACAGAAAAGGCAGAAAACTCTGTATATACAGAGTTTTTCAGTCCAGGAGCAAGTTGGTAAAATACTAACATTTGCAAAACATTATGAGAATAGTTAATGTTGAGAAAAGTGAAGGAACACTGGCAAAAGTGCCTGAGAACCCATGCCCAGAAGATGGCCTGTGCAGTGCTTGCTGTGTCTTCCTAGCTGGAACCTGGCAAAAATGTCAGTAGCCAAAGGCACATCTTGTTATCTGAGCCAGGAATGGCCTGATGGAAACTCACCCATTTGGGTGAGGTCACAGAACAAACACCCTGAACCCCTGTGCCAGAAAAACCCTCTGAAAGCTTCTTTAACTCATCAGCCCATGAGTAGATTTCCCATATGAACTGCAAAGCGTATGACATAATGGATGTGAGTACATGAAGTAGTACCACTGTTATAAAACCGGTGTTGATGAGTGTTCCTACAGCAGTCTACTTAATATTGCTGATATGGGGCATTCTACCAATACTTAATGTAGTCTGCATTGCTAGTTGTATAGTTAAAGGTGTTTTAACATGTTCTTCCTCAGCATTAAGACATTTGCCAGATTACCATGCAGTCCTAGATGCACATTTACCTGTTTGGCCCCTCATTCATGTCCCTCAAAATGCAACTGCAATGTCAGTCACAGTGTTTGCCAGCTGTTTCCTACTCTCTGTCCTCTTTGCCCAACCTTCTCTCTTACCATCTCTCAAGATGGCAACATCCTGAAGTCATAATATTCAAACAAAGTTACAATCAGCTGATTGACTGGGGTGGGGGGAGGCTGTTCCAAAATACTCCTCTGATACCATGGGTTGTATCACTACTGCTTTTTCAATCATATGGCCAATGCTGTCAACCAGTACAATTTGAAGTATATGCATGCCATCATCCATTCTAACTGTTCATTGTCACTATTTTCTGGTAGTTACTGAAAATGGTACTGGGAAAATGAATGGGTTGAAGAAGAGGAATTATAGGAGCCTATCAGTTTTCTTTCCTGTCCAGTTTTCTGTGGTTTCCAATGGGCATAACATAATGCCTGCCCAGGACTCTGAGCTATGGATTCAGGTGAAGGTGAACCTGGATGAATACATGGATTAATAAGGAAAGCACCACGAAGCCATCGTGTATAACTGATGCACATAAATGACGTCCAAAGAGTTATGCTGTCGAGCCTGATGTAGACAAATGAAAAGGATGTGACATTTCATGGTAACATGGCTTTAGGGACTGACTTTCGTTAGCTAACACATTCAGGGAGCATTAGCGCCTAGTATTTACAAGATTGTATGCTGCTTAAAAATGCATTAATCAAAATGCATTAACAGAAAACTCTTACAAAAAGGAAAATTAAAGCAGAAATCTCTTAGTATATGCACCACATAGAATGGAATATTCATTTTCATGCTGACGTAAAATTATTCTATGCTGATGACATCCCATTGATGAATATTTAAAAAACGTATCAGAATATCTTTTAAGAATCGTCTTTTTCTTTGGGAATAGGTAGTGACAAAATAATTTTGTTACTATAGAATCACAAAATCATAGAATAGTAGGGGTTGGAAGGGATGTCTGGAGATCATCTTGTTCAACCCCCCTGCCAAAGCATGTTCACCTAGGGCAGGTTACAAAGGAATGTGTCCAGGTGGGTTTTGAAAGTCTCCAGAGAAGGAGACTCCACAACCTCTCTGGGCAGCCTGTTCCAGTGCTCTGCCACTCTCACAGTAAAGAAGTTTCTTCTCATATTGAAGCAGAACTTCCTGTGTTCCAGTTTCTGCCCATTGCCCCTCATCCTATCACTGGGCACCACTGAAAAGAGACGGACTGCATTTTGCTTAAATAAGCTGGTCACATGCTATCTTTTCTCTCCTTTTTACATAACCTACCCATGTAATGAGCAATACAAATATATGTCATTTCAATCAGACCTTTATTTGCTGTTGAAAGGATGCTGTAAACAAATAGTTAATAGCAACAGAAATTAAAGATGTGATTATTACTGTAACAAGCAAAAGGAATTGCAGATGCAGAATTTCATTAGGAAAAAGTTAAGCAGAAATCAGTTTTACTTGGATATGACGAAGGTATTAATTACACTTGCTTGGATACCAATAATATAATAGTTTGTAAACAAAAATCCAATTTTAAAAAAGTTCAGCACAAGGAAGTTGATAACTGAAGAGCGAACAAGCATTGTGCAATTTATAGGAATCCCTCTTGTCTTGGGACAAGTCCAGACAATTCATGACCTAGATGTTACTGATCCTATATGTATGTATATTATCCTGTTAGTGGGGGTTTTTTTTGTTGTTGTTAGTTTGTTGTTTGTTGGGTTTGGCTTTGGTTTTTTGGGGGGGAGGGTTGTTTTGTTTTGTTTTTAAATTCTGGCAATGTGTAGAGTATCCTCCCCTGAGATTTGAATGATACTTATTATTACTGCCTGTCTACCTGCAAACTTTTGAATAATACTTCAGAGTCCCAAAGACAGGGACATGTTCCTGTTTGTATAAAGCATCACAACAAACATCCTGGAGTTATAGGTGAAGGTTTTTGACCGCTGGCTGGTAATTTCTCTGGCCTGTTATCGGGTGCTCTCCTTCCTAGAAGGCCATTGGCATCAAAGGATGGGTCTGATGTGTTGCTTTGCTAGTAGTCTCCTGCTTGTGGTTGTTTTCCAAGGACTTTATAATTCCTCCTTATATTTTGGTGGGCTGTCATGTGGACCTATGGGGCACCCAGGAAAGTTGGCAACAAGTAGAGAGGATGCCACTGCTGGAACAGTTCATCCTGCTCCCTGTCCAGATACTCATTAATTGCTCCTGTAGTTGCAACCTGCTGCCATCTTCTTCCTTCTGGTACCCAGGTAGGACATGGGTGCATGCATCTGTGTGTTTGTGTGTGTAGCTGTTGATCTATGGGTATGTAATATTCTCAACACTTTGGGAAAGTGTCTTAACTGTGTGGGCAGGTGGACGTACAGTGTTTTCATGGTGGGTATAGGCATGATCCAGAAGTGGAATCACAGCATGTGCTTTTCTGACAGCCTCTCAAAACAGGTAGATCATCCACCCAGCTGGAATGCCAGGGCACTCCTAGTATAGGGTTTCCTTTTTACTTTCATTAAAGCAGAAAACATGCCCAGACAATGAAGAGATTCTCAAGTGAGGGAACATTAAAGCTTTCAGCATTAATTAAGCACTCAGAAGATGGGATAAGACAATTAATTAATCATATATATGCAATTCTGCTCCCTGTTGCACTGGAAAAATTGTTTTTCTTTAACTGAAATTATTATACACTAATTGCTTAATATATTATAGTATTTTTTTTTCTTATGTGTTTAGATAATAACTTTTAGCAACAGGTGAAATTAAATAGGAATTTTGCAGAGAAACCTTCTACTCTGTGTATTAGACAAGGCAGACAGGATGAAAAACAAATTAAATCCTGTGAAAAGTTACAGAAGCTGGCCTTCATGGAGGGTGACAGCGTCACTGTTCTTATAGACTGGTCACAGGATGGCCATTTAATGATGATCTATTAGTGTCTAAGCCTGCTCAATATTTTCTTTGTATTGAAGAACAGGAAACAATTTGCTGTATAAAATTGTTTGGTGAAGGTCTACTAGGCCTGCATGAATAAAACCAGCAACTGATTTTCAATTCATATGTAGCCTTTATTTAAAATATTTTATATTATTTTGAATAGAATAGAATAGAATAGAATAGAATAGAATAGAACAGAATAGAACAGAATAGAATAGAATAGAATAGTTCACTTGGAAGGGACCTACAATGATATTCTAGTCTGACTGCCTGACCAATTTAGGGTTGACCAAAAGTTAAAGGATATTGTTAAGGGCACTGTTCAAATGTCTTCTAAACATTGACAGGCTGGGCTATCCAACACCTCTCTAGGAAGCCTGTTGCAGTGTTTGACTAGTCTCTTAGTATTGATTCCCTCTGCTGGAGAACTTACCTGACATACCATCAAAAAATAAAAATCTTGCTGAATCCTGCATATCCTGGGAGACCCTTACCATGGAATCATCAAAGGCACATGGTATTTTTGATACTATAGGAAGATCCATACAGACCAGTCTCTGAGGCTGTTGAGACCCCTGTTCATACAAACATAATCACATAAATTCCACCCACTGATTTTTTTTTTAAGCATTTTAGTTTTGAGCTGTTGTGATTAAGATTGGGAAGTCATCAACTTTGACATTTATACTTATTTGTGCTGGAAAGCTGAACTCAGGAACATAATGTACAGTGAAACATTGCATGAAGTAATGGTTTATCTATGTCACTAAATTCTTAAGTAAGGAACAGCAGTACATTAAAAACTTTTGATTTCTCTCTGTCATCCAGAATAAGTTGCATAAAATATGAATGATCGTGTCCAACGTTCTTATACTACTTTACAGTATTAAGTTTTTTTGTATTGCATCATAGCTGATCATGATAGTAGCCATTATGTGAGCACACAGACTCCAGCTTCTGGGAGTCATTCTGATCCTTCAAAGAATTATGCATGCATGTAGCTTTATGTGGTTTACATAATCTACTGGATGTGAATAGCGCTCTTTTCCACAAAATAAAAAAGGTGAAGAAGTAGTAGTAGAGTACTAAACTAAGGTAAATAAGCACTTTTTGTTTCTACATAGTATCTCACAGTACAGTCATCTTCTTGAAAAAAAATAAAATTATTTCAGCAGTTACCTTGACCTGACTTCTTTTAACATACTGACTAATATTTTGCTGAGAGGACAGCCCATTGGATGGCTGAGTTATCATCTAATTTCATTTGATGGTATTTGGAACAGGGCATGCTGTCTTCTTGTGGCTATTTTCTGGCCATTGAAAGAAAGTATGGTGGTATTTCTGCTCTTTGCAGCCTGTTGGCATCAGTAGTTCTTCCTTCAGTTTAAAGACCTTTGATCAAGGCTTAGCATGGAGTGGAGCATTTATATTGGGACCAGCAAAGCTCTGTGCCTGAACATACCTTAATAGGGCACATCTCTTCTTCAGCCTTCACTTTCGGGGGAATGTGCCTGTGGTTAGACAGGGAACATGTTTTCCTTGCATGTACAGAGGGTGGTCTGTCCAGGGGTCAGCTGCAGAGGTGGCAGTTTGGGTAACCTTGTCTTATGGTGTGATTGTGTGACATGGCTTTAACTTGATTGTAAATGCAACCAAATGCCGGATGCATCAGATTAATTATTTCTAATAAGTAGTGTTGTATTTATTGCACAGTGAGAAAACAGGGGAGTTGTTTCTTTTAAAAATATTAGAACCCTGTCACAAAAAGCTTCAAATTATTTAGTTGTTTTTTTGTTTGTTTGTTTTGTTTTGTTTTGTTTTTTTTAATAAGGCATTGAATAACCTATTCAAGTCTCATTCATCAAGCGCATTCTTCAGGAAAAGACACCCTGTGAGGTGCAGCAGACAAAGCCATGAGCACATTGGTACTGTTAATGTCTCAGAGAATGACAGCAAGGATCATAAAATGATACATTATTATTATCTAGTAGGCATTGATCAGAATTATATCACTGATAAAGGCAAACTACGTCAAATGTTGTGTTTTAAATATGCATTCCAATGAAAGAAAAAAATTCCATGGAAGTAATTTCAGTGATAGCTGTGTGATTCTTCTGAATGTAAAAAGGAAATGGTTGTATATCCTTGGGATGAAAGGAGTCATCACTCTAAGTTTTTCTCTTATTAATTTTCATTTCATACTCATGATATATTGGACATTATAGGTCTTTCACCTTTTTGCTTTATGATACTGCAGAACCCTGATAACTATGCTCTGTGCAAAATGTCATTCCCTGGTTTACCTGCCTGCCTGGTTTGAACTGCAGAATCTTAATTTGATTATATGGTTTCCATGATCCTGTGCTCATGTCATATTGTTGTTAGAATGAGCACATTGCACATACAGCACAGCCTTCATCTTCTTAAGGCAGAGTACAGACCCTTTCATCTTTGTAAAATTGATAATTAGCTAGGGTTTTAATATTTTTGTTTGCTTTTGGGTTTATTAGCTCTAATTGTGAAAACTAAATCAATTATTTGGTATGCTCCATCTGACTAGCTCTTGAAAAAATGGACCAGAGTTTTCCATATATCTGTTCTATGCATTTAAGCTATCTCAAAATAGCACTATTGTGGAAGTGGACTGTACTCTACCAATTGAATATAGTGGTATTTTTATCATTACCTGCTTGAGGTTTGAATAAAGACCACAAGCATGATGCAAAACTAGGGAAGCTGATTGTCATTGGTAAGGTCCTATAGTTGTAATGTAATTGTTCTGTTGTACCTGGCTGAACTTGTTGGGTTTTTTGTTTCTGCAGACTCCAGAGGAAGGAGCCTCTACAACCATCTATGCAGCAGTTTCACCTGAGATGGAAGGAGCTGGCGGCTGCTACCTTTACAATGAGGAAAGGACAAAATCGGCTGATGTAGCATATGATGAGGAGCTGCAGAGAAAGCTGTGGACAGAAAGCTGCAAGATGGTTGGGATTTCTGATGAATCCAGCAGAGTTCCCTAGAAGAAGCCACTTCCAGCTGGGTAAATGAAATGCATTGACAAGCATCTTAGGTGAATTCTTGCAGCATCAGTCATCATCCTGGAAATCACTGTTCAGTCCCAAAGGCAAACATGAACAGCTCTGTTCTTCACTTGAACCCCTAGTCTGCTAGGGCAGGGTGGTGGTGGGGGGAATATTCCCACAGAAAGATGTAGTGGTTGGTTTTAAATCTAACCATCAGTTTTGTAAATCATTATGTTTCAGTCTGTGATTAAAATACAGTCTTTAACCTTGTGCAAGGTTGAGTTTTCGTTTTTTGTTCAACAAAAAAGACTTTCCCTAGTGAGCATGTTGTGTCTGTGGCATGTTGAACTTAAGCCACCTTTGTACACATAACTTACTCTCTTTTAATCGGTTTTAAAAGTTACAACTTCTTTCCTTAAGCTTCATTAATCTTTAAGAAACTTTATAATGAATGTCAGCTTATTGTTATAATGCAGACATTTAGCATTCCTGGTCGTTATGTTGTTTCTATCATAACGTTAGTTTTATGTCACCTTTTATCCAGAGGTATTACAGAACGACAGAACCAAAAAAATGTAAATAAATAACATCTAAAGACAGGATATTGAATTCAGTTGTTTTCAGTTTGAGTTCAGCTCTCCTTTAAAGGTGAGCCATAAGAAGGAGAAAGGGATCAAACGTAATAATGGCGACACTGGTTTTGCCAGAGAATGCAGTTGGCTTGTTGTCTTGGCAGTGGCCTAAGAGTACTTGTCTCCTTTTCTACTGAACTTGTGTAAACTTGTGTCCACAACTTCTTGCATTTTCTTTGGCAAGGCATCTTCTGCCTGTTGCATGAAGAGTTGCCTCCTTTTGTTGGTTTTGAACCTAGTTCATATGAGTTTCACAACTAGAGTTCATAGTTTGGAAGAGATAGCAAACAATTAACGTCAGTCCACTTTTTCCACATTGCTAAGGGTTTTGGAGAGTTCCAACGTCCCCCTTAAACTGTCTCTGCCTTGTTGAAGAGTAGCCTCTGCCTACTTATCTGACTTACACAGCAGAAACAGGATATTTTTCTCTTTCATTGTGTATTTCTTTCCTAAAAATTCCTAACAGCTGGTTTATTTTTAATTTTATTGGACTGTCTCTGAGTGTGGAGCTGATATTTTTTATAAAACTATTTTTGGGAAATCCTAAGATTTCACTTCTGAGTGGGATAGGGGTCAGTTCAGATGCCATCAGTTTTGAACGTGCTTCAACGTGTACGTTTCAGGAAACTCTACCTATATGTGCCGATGTGAAGCTTCAAGAATGATGTTCAGGAAACTCTACCTATATGTGCCGATGTGAAGCTTCAAGAATGATGTTAACGTCCATGGAGTAAAGAACAAAACAGACATGGTGATATAAAGATAGTCTGAGTTTCTACAAGCTCAGATAACTAAAAGAAAAGACTAGGTTGAAGGTAGACACAACATTTGAATGGGGAAGGTGATAAACCGTTACAATAATTTACAAAGAAACTTCCCCTGGAATTTTCAGTCAGGTTTAGACGTCTCCCCAAAACATCTAGAAGGCTCCAGGAAGACCTTAGAGCAGACTTGCAGTGTTTAAAGGGGGCCCACAGGAAAGATGGGGAGGGACTCTTTGTCAGGGAGTGTAGTGAAGGGGTGAGGAGTAATGGCTTTAAACTGAAAGAGAGTTTTAGATTAGATACTAGGAAGAAATTATTTATTGTGAGGGTGGTGAAAAATTGGAACAGATTGTCCAGAGAGATTATGGATGCCCCCCTCCCTGGAAGCGTTCAAGCCCTGGCTGGATGGGGCTTTGAGCAACTTGATCTAGTAGAACATGTCCCTGCTTATGGCAGAGGGGTTTGAACTAGGTGATCTTTAAGATCCCTTCCAACCCAAACCATTCTATGATTCTATGGTCTCTTCTCAGTGAAAGAAGCTTTTGAAGTGTAGACTCTTAGTGCAGAGCCTGAACTCTTGCTGTTAATGGAGTAAGCTTTACCCTACTCCCATCTCATTCATTTTAGGAGTCATCTGAAAAAGCAAAATAATCCTATAAATGTCCTTGCTTTTCCTTTTTTAAGATGTACGCAACAAAAGAGACAGATAGATGGATGTGAAGCTTATATTCACTTTGGGGCACTGGAAATCACTGCATGACAGAACTAAGTGCAAACAGTGTTGTGCTCTCATTTGCAACAGACTAGAAACAATATGAACATGTTCCTATGCGCTGAACCCTGGACTAATATCCCTTTGGGGCATTTTAGCTCAAACCTGGTACTTCACTGACCATATCTCCAGCCTTTAGTTCAGAGAGAGATCAAATCTGCTGAAAGAAAGCTTAATAGTATGGCCAGAGCCTAGCAAGGAGATGCAAAGACAAAAAAAAACATAACATGAACAAAACAGGTGAAAAGAAAAATCCGAAGGAGAGCATATTTCCCCTCTGAATTAAGCCACGGTAGCTTAGCTTCTTAGAGTTAGTATATACAAGGCTTAGCAGCAGGAAATTTATCACTCAGTCACTATAGCACTTTCTTTCTATGACTGGCTGACTTTTTTTTTTTTTTTGGTAAGTGAATGTTGTGCTTGTGAAATGTGCTAGACTGACACTCTGGGAACTAACTTCCTCTGTTTATTCACGCGTCATGCACAGGATGCAGTAAGCCTGCTAGACAGCCAACATTTTGATGTTGCCATAGCATTCCCACAGAACATCATTGCTGCTAGAAGTATATACAGGATTACTCAGACTAGATGGGACCAAATTACCTTCAGTTTAAACTGTCTTTCAGCTCCACATTATTCACACAACCAGTTTCAAGTAGCATAGGGATTGGTGAAATAGCAAACAATAAAGATAGCTAGTCACACTTTCAGTGTAATCTGGACCACTTTGTAAGTGGTCTCAGTCCCATAAAATATGTTTTAAACAATACTGAAAATATGGTTTGTGAGCACTAAGAATACAGAATGTGCCTGCATGAGGGAAAAATAAAAGGTGTCACAAACCCAGGGATTTCTAGTATGGTGCAATGCCATGAAGATGTAGTTGAGCTAGTTGTAGATGAGTTATCCCAAGAACTAAAAGCAGAAAACTGTCAGCTCTGCAGTGTCACATAAGGACATGAGCTTCTCTTGAGCAAAAAACAGTGTTTTCATAAAATGCTGTGTCTCACTGGGAGCACTCACTTGTGATAGTGTTGCAATAATCTAAAATAATGTTTTGCATATCTATTAGGGAAAAATAATATATATATAAGGCATCTAGAAAGAGGACAACAATTTTACTTCTGCACACAGGAATAGTAAGAGCTGATTTGCTTTTCACGTTTCAAGGACAAGGAATTTCTGGAGATCTAAGAAACACTGTGCTTCACTGTACTGAAGACCTGGCTAAGGGACACCTTGAGTCCTCGCAGTAGGTGCACACACAGAGAGATTTTTTAACCTTGCGAAGAAAGGCAAAACAAGCTCCAATAATTGTAAATTGAAGTTAAACAAATTAACTTTCCAACATGAAAAGATATCCTCTCTCTATGAGAGTAATTATATATTGGAAAATGGCGATTTGACATCTGAAGGTAATTAAAAGATTCCTCTGAGAAGATACCTGGCAAGGAGGCCAGGTAGACTCCTAAGCTAAGTAGGCCAGTCACACTGAAGTCATACTTAGATTCTCCCTCACGTCCAAAGTGACAGCACTTATTTTGATTAGTATGACCTATTGCTCACAGCTTCTAAAATGGATATTTCCATGCCAGTACGCCCCCCAGGCTCATGTTTAATTCAAAAATCTAGGTGCTTTTACCTAGTCTTAACAAGGTACACAAAGCCTATGTTCCAGTTCAAGTCTGAGATCAATATAAACATCTGCTAAAGGCCACCATGGTGTCATTCCAGTGCCTTTGGTGAGGGAGTGAAACCATTTCAAACCAATATTTTACTATTTTTTAAAGAAGTTCCTGTGGAAAAACAAACTTAATAAAGACCAAAAAGATTAATATTGTTTTTAAAGATAGTTCAAATCAATATTGTAGGTCTTACTGCAATGAAGGCAGTTGTCTAGGAATAATAATAAGGCAATGTTATTTAAACACTGAACTTACACAAGAAAGAAATAACACGATAACAAAGAGCCCTAAGTTTCTTAGAAAAAATGTTAGCTTTTTCATTAATTAACTAGTTTATTTGTAAACTGTGATGAAATTAATGATGCACAGAAGGATAAGTGCTGTAATTCTTGTGTGAACACACTATTATTCACACATAATAAAGTAGTTAAATCCTTGCTTCTGATTAAAATTTGATTTTAAATCCTAAAAGTGGAACCTCTAGCCATACTTCCACAATGATATTTTATAAATATTTACACTTTATAGTTCAATTTTCACACAGCTATCAGTTACTTCAGTACACAGTGAGAAGTGATATACCATAGAAACAAAGGACTTCATTATTTAACATCAGACTTCTTAGTGCCTCTTCCAAATGCACAGTAGTATTAGCCCTAAATATAACAACACACGACAGATATTTAAATCTTCATCCTAGATATTTACATGCAAGCTTTGGCTCTTGTACGGTTCTGCTGTTAGAATGTCCTAGTTCGTTATATGACAGGGTTGTTGCTCCAGCTACCTCCATGGAAAGAGAAAATCATATTAATGTGAAGATAACACAAAATCTGTCACAGATAAGATAAAAACACATGATTTTGAGAGAGTGAAGGCTGAGGACACTGACTAGTCTACAACAGTTGAAGAAGTCAGTGAAATATGTGGTACCATATCAGGCCAGGTAAGACAGATAAGCCATTATCATGAACAATTTTTTTTAAGGTAATTGTATTCCTTTTTCAGACAAAACCACTGTGTTTCAGCATTCCACTGTGGTAACATTGACAATGCTGTGAGCATTGTCAGGAAGAAAACATTGGTGGCCAATAGTGCTGTTTCCAGATACACAGTTACTGGTTTCCATACTGTACCCATTAACCCTTGTTAGAATCTCTTCCTTTGGAAATGGATCTGAGCCAAGCATTTCTTTCACACAAGTAACAAGAAGAGTCAAAAAGTAATAGTGATCTGCATTTATTTAGACGAACACTGTCTAGAAAAAGATTTATTTTTTTTTAATTTTTAAAGGGCCAAAAAGCAGGCTATGGCACTTTTTGAGTAATATTAAACCTGGTCACCTCTTCACAGACAGAATGCAAGACATGTTAAGATGGTAAGCAGGCTTATGTCCTTTCCAGAAAATATAGACCAACAAACATGACCTTCCCTCTACCTTTACATTGCTCAAACTCTTAAAGTGAGCTCAAGTAACATTGCTGTTAAGTTTGCAAACAATCGGATCCATTTAATCTATTATTTATCTTCCCTTTTCTGAAACTAGCAACAATATTTGTCCCAGCTTGCACACATGTATGGAATTCATTATTTAGTCCATATTGATTGGCATGTATTCAAGATCTGTGATTTATCTAAGGCTTGTTTAACAAACCTGAAGGAAAAAAACAAATTCATTTTAAGAATTACAACATAACTAAGGGCCAAATCCTGCATTATTTTCTCAGGGAAAACTTCCATTGAAGATAATGTTGATTCTTTACAAGAAAAGTAAGACTGTTCTCAAGAAAGTTAATGTAAAATATTTGCACAGAACGTCTCCCTTAACTACACTGTACAGCTCTGCTGAAGTTAATGAGACATCTGAGAATCACTGTAGAAAGACATATAACTTAATAGCAGAAGAATCTATAAAAACCTTATATCATTTAAATTTGATAATGCCTCAGGACATTATCCCTGGAGTGAAAGCACCTTCATGTGTCTATTGCTATATTAAAGCCCTGTCTTTGTTCCAAAGAGATTAATCTTAAAAAATGTGCAATCTAAAAATGCCACTGATATGGCATATTGAGAAGAGAAAGTAGCATTCATCTCACTTAAAATAAATAATCTAAAAGCAGGATAGACAGTTTAAGCCAGTCATCTAGGCTCCATCTGTGGTTAGTGAGTATAACACTTAAATGGCACAACTCCTCTGACCGATTCGAGTGTGAAATGAGTCATGACGACATCTCTCTGACTGTCCAGAGTAGGAAAATAGACAAGTAGTCTTATGTAAATGTCCAATGTCTGTACATTGTCATTCCCCTGTTGGCTGAGATGGGTCTACATGCAATCAAACTGTGTAAGAGTAAAGGTTTTCTTTTCTGAGATGTTTTTGTTTTCTTAGTTTCTTACCTCAAAAGACACCATAACAATCTTACAGTTTGATCTGCACAACAAAGATCAGCTAATTCTGATTTGGACTGCATTGTCACCTCTAGATATTCATCAGTCTTCATTTAAAATTTTCCAGTGAAACACAGAAAACCTTGAATATGGTTTTTCTGGCCATAAATTACCCTCAGTTTAAAACCCTGTGCTTTATTTCACATCAGAATCATAATATCTTTTCAGCTCCCAGCTATTTGATCTAGTTACACTTTCATCTGCTGGGCTGAAGAACCCATGTTCTGATCCCAGTGGAGATGGCCAGGCAGGGAAGAATATTTTTTATGACCTAGCTTGATTAAGCTCTTTGAATCTTTCATTAGAAGTAATGTTTTATGTCTTATAATAATTTTCTTTTCTCTTCGTGAATCTAATCCATTTTTTCAACTTCCCTCCTGCTTTTGTTATCTCAGAAGCTGATTTTGATATACACAGGTAATACAGCCTCACTAGCCATCTTATTTTTTTCTCTGTTCCTACACCTCAAGGCCATATGGACCTTCTTCCCCAAAGTATCATGGCAAAGCTCAGATTTTGAGACTCTATAAGCCTTTTTCAAACCCATGAAGTCTTATCCCATAATTGTAGCCCACTTTATTTGTTTCAAGATGTATGATCTAATAGAACTCTGAATGCTTCTTTTATTGTGATTTATGTACACTGTTAAAGCACTAAATCTGCACTAAAGAGTGCTTGAGAGGATTTCGGAGCTGTTGAGTCAGGAGATGCAACAGGGACCGAGAGTCAGAACATTGACGTCATGAAAACGTGCCACAGTTCAGCAATTAAAGCCGTAGATAAAATAGTACGCAGTGACCTGTCTTGTCTGGAACATAACTCGTTTCACCATTTCCTTTGTTTTAGAAATTATTTCTGTTATTTATCACTGTGACAGAATCTCCCAGAAGATGTTTCTGTCTCATCCCAGACAGGATTAGCTGTGTAAATCCATATTGCTCTGCACCTGTGAGGTGAAGAGATCCCTGGCAATTATGCAATACTTCAGCATGGTGCTTAAGCTTCAGCAACTTGGCTCCAAACCTTAGCTCTCGCAGTGATTTAGAAAAGCAGATTAGGCTCTCAGAGATCTTTTCTTTTTAATCTAATAATAATTCTTCATTTTTAACCTTTCTTTCCTCTCATATGCATCTTCTCTATGCAGCCCTCTGTGCAGGTGGGAGACTTCTCCCAAAACTGACGGAAATGAGTTTTGTTCTGTGAATCTGCTTGGCAAGACAGTTGTGATCGCAATATCATAACTTCCTCTTGCCCTGCTGGATCTTATTCCTGGAGACTGAATTTAAGCTGAAAATTCACATTTTCTCTGCTTATTAGGAGGAGATTGCCATCTGTTTTATGGCCTCTAAACAACATTTCATACCACACTTACTTAATACATAATTGTTGTTACTGCATTTATCACCAGTATCCCTGTAGACCAGAAAGCATTTTACCACCAGCTCATTCCACAGGAAATATTAAGAAGTACAGCTGTCATCCTGCATCTGAACAAAAACCCAAGATGCAAGTATTTTGGAAAATCAAAATGGTCCAATCAAACAATTTAACTTAGGTAACATTAAAAAGGCAATGAAAACAGTACTACTAAAAATTTAAAATAATTTTCCACAACATGAAAAATAGCAACAGAATAATTTTTTTAAAAAATTGCTTATAAGCAGAAAAATTATATTCACGTTTGAAGTGATCTGGATCAATATTGCTGTGTTCCTCATACTATTTCACTTTAGACAGTGCAGCCTTTTGCACTGAAGTAGTTTTTTTAAACAAGCTCAGGGAAAAGGCCTTTAGTGAAAGACATGTCTTTCATTCTGTTCTGAAAATAAAATTCTATGTCTTTAGCAATTGTGCTTTGAAGAGATTTTTCTTTTGACAAAGATGACTGAACTGTAGGAGAGGATTCATTGCACAGAAATTTTTCTTCCACATTATGCTGCTGGGGCCTGTGAAGTCCCAGACAGGAGGATACAGCACATATGCTTGATATTTTATCTCCTCTCCCTCTACTTGTTTCAGCTATAAACTCTGCATGAAAAGAAAACAGGAGTAGGAAATTAGAAGCAATGTGTTTCCATTGGAAAAGTGCAAAAATGAAAGAGTGATTATCCAAATCTTAAACAGACACTGTACTTCATATTCCTGATGTGTTCATTGGGATTTTTTAGATTGGATATAAGGAAAAATTTCTTCACCTAAAGGGTTGTTAAGCATCAGAAAGGGAAAGCAAAGTGGTTGAGTCACCATCCCTGGAGGTATTTAAAAGATGTGTAGATGTGTCACTTAGGGACAGGGTCTAGTGGTGGACTTGGCAGTATTACAGTCATGGTTGGAGTCGATGATCTTAAAGGTCTTTTCCAACCTAAACGAGTCTATAATTTTGTATCTCCATTTTGAATAGGTGCTCTCAAGGTCACAGGAGCTGGGGAATTTGGTCCCATTTATTAAAGGGTATGACTTCCCTCCTCTTAAAATGAAAGACTCTTAGTTTCCATGCTTGTTCAACCTTAATTTCATAATAGTTGGTAACACAAAGTGACTACTGTTTTCAGTACAACTGAAAAGGTCAGATTCTGGGTGTATTCTTTTTGGAAATATCATCCTCTTAGTTCATTGACAAACTTGGGAAAAATCACTTTTATTTTACTTCACAGTTTCAGAGGTCAGGAGGGAGCACCACGGTCATCTGAATAACAGTCTTCAAACTTCAATATCTGCAAAGTAGTTTTATGAATGTTTTGATTCTGCAAATACCTTCCTATCTTGCATTCTTCTACAGCAAATGGAAAAGTCTGGGCAATAGGTTAGACTGAATTTGTAATTTTTTCCTGTCTCTGAAGTTCTGTAAACCTACATGACTTAATTATCCAGAGAGCAGATGTATTGGGACACTGCGGTTAGACTATTCATCACATCAGTTCAGCAAAACACATAAATACAAAAGCATGTGCTTGAGTATATTCTAATAAGTAAATTGCTTTTAAGCATGTGCTCAAGTTTTAGCATTTGCTTTACTGACTTGGTGCTACAGTGTGTTGTGCTACAGATGTGGGACAGGTGACAAAAGGGGTTTGAAATCACTTATCAGTAGGTATAATGCACAGCAGAAGTTGGAGGGCTAGTTTTTATCTATAATAAAGACTAGGCCAAATGGTCTCCATGTTTGAAAGTTTGTCATAAACACCAATGCCAAGGCAAAGATATGTTTGAACTTCAGTTCAACACATTTTACTCAGAAAATCACTGTGCCTGCATAAACTCCAGCAGAAAATTATAGAAACATTAAAATATATTTTTTAAACAGAAAATGAAACCTAACTCTGTATTGCCAAACAAATAGTTGTATACCACAAGTTCAAACCATATATCAAAACTCACTAAGGATAAGAGGCGTAGATTTTCAGGAGAAGACATGGGAGAATGATCCCCTTGTCAGAGTATTATAAATACTATAACTATTATTTGCAAGTACTTAATTATGCACAGTGCTAGAAGACAACTCAAAGCTCTGCACTTCTTAACAGGAATGTAAACTGGAGTGGTCAGTGTAAAATTGTTTGTTTACATGAATGGAAAATAAAGAAATTCAGGGCCACTTAGATTTCATATGTTCAAAAAGCAGTTGATTTGCTGAATACAGATGAACACTTCTTCCTATTTTTCTTGTGTCTTCTTTTATTTTTAATGAGTCTTTTGTTAGTCAGATGTGATAAAACACTTTAGATCAAACCTCTTGAGGTAAAATGCAAAACTCCGGGGAAAAATAAGAAAGATTAATTTGTTCAGCTTCTAAAAACATAACCACTTTGCCAAGAGCCTCCAGCTGGCAGGATAGAAAAAAATGCCTCTCCTGATTGCAAATTGCCAATTTTAAAATGGCACAGCAGCAGCTTTCCACCCTGATTACCTACAGCTGCCTTGCCTTTCACCTCCCCTCCGCTAGGAAAAACAATAGCTTCCTCTTACCATCTCTTCCATCTACCTTCTCCAAAATGCACACGAAGTTACAAAACACAGTTGACAATTACTTGTGTATTTGAGATGAGCCTGTGGTGTACCTGTTGGTGCCTCATGAACAGGAGTGGGACAAGGTCCATGTCATTCTCCAGACCAGCTGGTACGGTTGTGGGAAGAAACAGACAGGCTTGCAGCTCATAAGCCCTTTCATGGGTCTAAAAAAATACAAGTACTGATCTTGAGACTAATTGCTCTCAATTTAACTTCATTATGTTAATCAATTAGATAGCTGGAGAGAAAGGTTGGCTAAAAGTTCTAGGCCTAAAGGAGTCTTGGCCAAAGAAAGAAAGAGTTTTCAATCCCAGGGGATGGAGATAGTTGTGCAGAGGAAACCAAGGAGTGGCATATATTTCCATGGGATTTAGGTGGCCTGGATGTTGCTCAAGATAAAACAAAAAAACCTGCTTCATAAATGTTCTAAAAACACCGTGAGGCTGATGGGGCAAGATGTGGGTAATGTAGCGTGCAAGCACTTTTAGTAACGATGAAAGTAAGCACACGTTTAAATTAAACATGTGCTGAGATGGTGCTCTGGACTGGGGGAGGCAGCAGGGCTGGCATCTCCCTGCTGCAGGTGAGCGTGTGTTCAGGACACTGCAGAAGCTCAGGCTTACTGCTTTGCTTTTCTCCTGGATCTATGTCTCCCTGCAGCCTGGCAGAGCTTCAGTGCTGGCTGTGAAAGAGGAGACCGTCTGCCCAGAGCAGCTGATCCCTCACTGCTTGTGCTACACTCCTGGAAAGAGGAGTACTAATTGGGGGAGAGAGGATGGAGGAGGGGACCTGACTCACTTCCCTAGCACTGAAGAGGCAGAGAGCTTGGTATTTTATGAACAAAACAGTCCCAGTACCTGTTATGGGGATCCCATCCCTACAAGAGGGTCTTAGAAGAACTCAGACTACAGAATATAGTTCAGATTGTGAGGCAATTTAAACATGGCTCTGTCTAATTCCTGGGTAAGAGAGTTCATCTTGGAGCAAAGTATGAACTGCCAAGATGGAGAAAGTCCCAGTTGTACACAGCAGCAGATTTCTGTGGGGACTAAGAGGGGCCTAAGGGAACAGCAGGTGAGATAGAGAGGCTTCCAGTGAGTTAAAGCACTCCTAAAAGTAGGCAAATCCTGAGCACAAGTATTTTTTGGTGGGATATTTTGATATTACGCTGTTCATCCCTGTCTTATTTTAGAGGTTTTGTTTGTTTGTTTTGTTTTCAAATCTGAACCTTGCTAATTTATAATCATTAGGGGGAAGATGAAGGAATGCCCTGCCAAAGCAGCCAGATCTGACATACTTTGCTCATCCGTGGGAAAACAGTGTAGGGTTGTGGCTGGTAGAGGGCTGAAGGGCACCTGCCTGCCCTGGACAGCAGAAATCCTCCTTACTCTGAGGGTGGAAAGGAACACCAGTAGACACTAGGAGCAACCAGAGGCAGCTGAAACATCCCTGATGGGAACATGAAACTAACATGAATGCCAAACTGTTGCAAGGGAAGGCCATTGTGCTCTTTTGTGTGCCTGTTCTCCCCTATTCCCTCCAACAGAGTAGAAGACAGCTGTAACCACAAACAGCACCTCTGTTAAGTGAGACCCAGATGTTTGTCAGTTGTCTAAATACACCCCAAGTGCAGCGGGCACACGAATCTCTCTTAAAACAGCCCAGTGTCTGTTTCTTTCTAGAGAAAGTCTGGCTTTCACTACAAACACTGTGGGGAAAAGGACTTTTTAAGCCAAAAAGACAGTGGTGGTGACACAAAGAGGAATAATTCAGTGATGAATGAATTAGGCTGAAGAGCAATAGACATTTTCTTACCATCTGGGGTTACGTCCCAGGAAGAGTTTTAACAGGATTAGGGGGATTAAATAAATTGAAGTATTTTTAAAACTGGAGTCTCATTTGAACAGGGACAAGTAAGTACATCCACAGCAGTGGACCTGAGCTGGATGACCTGATTGGCTTCTTACAAACCTATATTCCTTGACACATTTAACATCACGCATTTCTAGACAGTGCAATTTGCCTTTTGGTAAATGCTGGTTACTTATGAAGACTGTTGAAGGGTTTTTAGGAATGACAGCTGCAGGCAAGCCTGCCACTAGCAAAGACTTCTTGTGCTGACTAGGATTGCCACAGAAAGGAGAAATTAATCAAGGCTCCTATAATAAGTGTAATTCAGGAAGCAATTAAGACACTCTGGCTTTAAACCACAGTATAGGCTTGTGCTGTAGCTCAGTGTCCAAATATAATGAGGGAACAGAGGAATCCCCTATTGCTGCTTTGAAGATCCTTCTCTTTCCAAGGGAACTTGATCTCTGGCATGCTAAAAAGCTGCTTTCAAACAGACCATCTAGTCTTTCTCTGTCTGTGGTGATTTTTCATACTTGTACACAGCCTGTAAACAGCTAAGTGGAAGTGTCTGGTTTAACCCCCCTTGCTGCATTCCCAGCAGCATGGACAGTTCTTAAAAAAAGAAAATGAAAAAAAAGAGGGGAAGCAGAAGTAAGAACAATTAAGTTCAGCAGCTCTTGAGTTCACATCCTGGTTTTGAGTGGTTTAAATCCATGTCCACACAGTGCAGATTTTGACATATTTGTCCCGGCCACATCACAGGTGATTCTTTCAGGGCTAGAAGCTCCCCAGCAGCCATATATAGTGCTGTGCAGGCCTGGTGCTTGCAAGAAGCTGGAAAACCTAATGTGGTTAAATTCCTTCAGCTTTTCTACTGACTTCAGTCAAACAGTTCAGAGGATTTTTTTTAGCTGATTTTGTATAAAACTATCTCTTCCCCATCCACGCTTCCTGATATATAGTAGATTGTTTTCTTGATGTTGTGTTCTGTGAAATGACTGTTGAGGTGCAGATAGCAGTGAGCAAGTTGTGCAGCCAGCAGGAACTCTGGAAAGCTCGGCTGGTAAGGAGCTCCTGATGCCCCTGCTCACTTTCAGCAGATTTGTGTGCAAGGAAGAGGGTAGTGAGTGATGAGCTGCTGTTTGTCAGCACAGGCCATATGGGTTTAGATGAGAAGATATTTTTTGGAGACAGCCTTTGCCTTTTTAACTTCTGCTATGAGTGGATTCAGGACAAGAAAACTTTTCTGTAGGCATAAAGGTAGAGACTAGCAGCAAAAAAATGGCCTTAGGAGTGGACATGGGAGTTTGAGTGTTTCCTAACAATGACAAAAATAGATGGCATTTGGCAGAGGAGAAAATGATAGAGCAGCTTTTTTTTTTTATAGAAAGACTTCATTTCTGTATCTTACTGTTACATAAACCCAGGAAGACTAGATGCTCTTACTACATCCAGGTTACCTTTCCAACATAGTAAGTGTAGCGCAGAGTACAGAGACTCCGCTCTCCTGCAGTGTCCCAAAGCTCTGAAACAGAAATGCTTCAGAGAAAGAAGGTGTTATATTTGCATGTGAGGTGTTCAAACTTTGCTGTCTGAGCAGGCACATCCTTAAAAGGGATGGAGGAACTGTTAGAGAAAAAGATCTGGAGGATACAACTGAAAAATAGTAGAATGAAGGGATTAAACTTCAAAAAATCTGTGGGAGAAAAAATATTAGTCCCACTCACCCATCTTGCTTCTAAATTTTAGAGCACTAGTGGAACTGTCCTCTGAACTTCAATAACTCCATCACTCACCATAAAGTCAGTGGAGAGTGGGAGGAGTCATTGCAGATTCCCAGAGGGTGAACTTGTCTGGCCGTGTTTAGGTGCAGTAGTTAAGTATACAGGAGCTCACAAAAGGCAAGATTGCAATAGGAAAGTAGGAAAAGGCAGAGCAGAAAACAAAAGCAGAACAGAAATAAGCCAGCTAAGGAACATAGGAAGAGATAGGACAAAGCAATTTCTAACAGAGTGGGATAATTAAATATGAATTATGCAAACTGTGAAGGACAAAGGAAATCTTCAGGTAGAAGATTGACCGTGGAGAAGGCAGCTGCAGAAGAAAAGTGAATATAATTGCAGCTAAGCAGCTTGAAGAAAATGGAGTAAACAAGTGGAAACCTTTTGTTTGTTTTGAAAGTCTACGTTAGACATTTCTGCCTGGATTGCAGCATCTTTTGCTTATCACTACTTTAAGACAAGAGAGTGAGCAGTTCTGATTATTCCTGACCTCCTGTTTGTCTTAGAAGTAAATTCCTCACATGTTCTATTTGCTTGATGCATGTGTAGATGGCTATCCAGATCTTCTTAGCATATTCTTTTAAAGAGAGAACTGAAGCAAACATATTTTTTCTGGATCTGTGCCACTGAGACTGAAATAAAAAATGAGGCTTCATGACTAACAGTCATTTAATTAAACATGGTGAGGCAAATTACAGCTCAACACTGGATCAGTTTGATCATTTTTCAAATTTCAGTTCTGATCCTGAGATTCTGTCCTTCAATCTGCTGCCACATTAGTCCACTGAAATCATAGAATCTTAGGGGTTTGAAGCAGCCTCTAGAGATCATTGAGTCCAACCCCCCTGCCAAAGCAGGCCACACAGGAATGCATCCAGGCAGGTTTTGAAAGTCTCCAGAGAAGGAGACTCCACAACCTCCCTGGGCAGCCTGCTCCAGTGCTCCATCACTACCTCACAGTAAAGAAGTTTCTCCTTATGTTGAGGTGGAACTTCCTATGTACTAGCTTATACCCATTATTGCTTGTCCTGTTACTGGGCACCACGGAAAAGAGACTGGCCCCTTCTACTTGACACTCACCCCTCTGATATTTATAGATGTTAATAAGATCCCCTCTCAGCCTTCTTTTCTTGAGACCAAACAGCCCCAGTTCTCTCAACCTTTCTTCATAGGAGAGATGTTCAAGTCCCTTAATCATCCTCGCAGCCCTCTGTTGGACTCTCTCCAGTAGCTCCCTGTCTCTCTTGAATTGNCCCCTAATCTGTACTGGTGCCTGGTGTTATTCCTCCCCAGATGCAGGACTCTACACTTGTCCTTATTGAACTTCATGAGGTTCACCATTGCCCAGCTCTCTAGCCTGTGTAGGTCTCATCGGATAGCAGCATAGCCTTCTGGTGTGTCAGCCACCCCTCCCAGTTTTGTATCATCAGCGAACCTGCTTAGAAGTTCCTCAGCCACCTTGAATTATGTCTCTGCCTACATTTGCTCTCAAGCAAGCCAAACTGCTTGGTGTCTTCCTCTCATTTGGCCTACGTTGAAAGCCTTGAACCTGGGAAAGGAGCTTTCCTCTAAGAGTTAAATAGGAACACTGCTGACAGATAACTCTATAATCAGGAGAGAGAAACAGCACACAATACATTTTTAAGAGCATCTATTTCTTTGCCACAAACTGAAGGATTCTGAGGTCAAGATCAGACATCCAGCTTTTATGCAGGATGAATTTCACTCTAGGTGTTCCTGCCGAGGAGTCAGGCAGGCAGTCTTAGAGCAGACCTGGGTATCTTGACAGGACCAAGAAGTGTGTGACTTTCTGAGAGGGACTAGGCTGCCCAGGGAGGCTTGTAGGTAGTTTAACCTGGTCTGGACAAAGCCTGAGTGACCTTATAATGTTCAGAAGTTCACCCCGGTTTGAGCAGAGGGTTGGGCCAGATGACCTGCAGAGGTCCCTTCCACTCTGAAGTGCCTGCTGAGACTATGAATTCCACATGTCCCTGCACAGTACCTTGATGGCAAACTTTGACCTCGAGAGGAGAAGAGAGGAGATGAGAGGAGGGGAGGAGAGAGGAGGGGAGGGGAAGGGAGGG
>VZZY01022705.1:39799-104893 GCA_013400335.1 Eurystomus gularis
GAGACGAGACGAGACGAGACAAGACAAGACGAGGCGAGATGAGAGAAATCCTCGATTCTAGCTTGTCGCAACACTTTTTGTACCCTGTCTTCAGTGGTCATGAAGTCTGGAGCAAGGAGGGAAAAAAATACACTAAGAATAGTCAAAACCTAGCCCATGGTTCTTGAACTTTGTGTTAACAATACATCAAGAGATCTGTCCTGCCTAGCCTTTAGTCTAAGTGAGACACTCTAGTGTCAAAGCTCTAAGAACTCCAACATTATAAAAAAAATACGCACTGCATCCACGACATAAAAAAAATCTAGCAGTAGGCCTTTCTCAGCCTTTTGAAGTAAAGGGTAGCAGCATTTAACCTTCAGGACAGTCTTTGGGACTGCATATCTGGAATGGAGACATATCAATGCAGACCTGAATAAGGTACCTGGGAGATGAGGCTCAGCATTTTATTCATGCAAACTTTTAGACAGCTTCTGGCTCAAACAAACCATCCTTGTTTGTTGCCTTTGTTAGGTACCAAATTTTCCTCATGACCGAGGCTTACTCAGAGTCCTGGGTTCAACTCTGAAGGACAAAAGACCTCGAAATTGACTATGAGACACCAGGGTCTTCGATCATACCTGATCATGGGAGCCTGAATTCATGTTGTCTGTCCAAAACCAGAGATCTACTTCACAGGTTTCTGTTAAACCTCTCCTTGTGGAAGGTGCTTCAGTGCCATTTGCACCAGTCCTGCTCCTTTTTTCCCTGTGTGACCCTTCCATGCTACTGCAATACAATCCATAGTGTGTCTGACCATAAGCAAGTTAACATTTGAATCTTATGCTGCAGCATGGAAAAATTGTAAGAAAAAGGAAAATAAATTAATAATACACTGTCTCATAAATGTTAGAAGCAGAATCAAAACCTTCCTCTACTGCAATAAAGGCAAAATCCAATTTCTTCAGAAATAATCTTTGATGATTAAAGGGTTGTTGGAAATATAGCCACAGAGGCTAATTATGATTTCTCTGTTGCACTTCTTGGCACTCTCTCAGATAGCTGGCTGGCATCATGGAAAGACTGTAACATCCTAGATTGGGAAGAAAGGAAGCAAAACATACAAGGCTAGAGTCTGACCTGTCTTGTCAATTTATAATTGGTAAGTCCTGCCACAGAAGTGGATGGAGCTATACCAGTGCATAATCTGTTACTGCAATATTATTTTCTATTCATATCATATGTACAAGCCAGGGAATATACATCCCAAATGACACAAAACATGTAATGGTTCTTTAATAATAAATGTCTACGACTGCTATCCAGGGGCTTCTGGATAGCTGCAAGCTTATCCTTTTCTTTCTTCTCAAAGACATGAAGAGTGTTTGTATATATAAATGACATAAAACTACAGTTATCTTCCCTATAGTCATACTGATTTTACTCAAGGCTATGTGTTAACTATTCTGTGCCTAAAAGACAATGGATCCTTCTTCCCCAAAGTAGGTTTGACACTCAAAGAAGGTTTTTTATTCTATTACAGCCATGTGTGACAGCAGGACTTTCTATTCTGAAGCTCTTAAAGAAGGCATATTGCTATATTGCATCTCATTTATGAATTCATAGTACAGACATAGGGGATGAAACTGGATGAAATATGTGCCCACAATGGGAACATTCTGGCATAGCAACAATAGGCTTGTGAAAGAGCTGAACTGCCTTAAAGGTCCAATCTCACAAGAACAGCAACCTTCAGCCTTTGAGAAAGAGTGATCTATTCAGTTTCTTTTCTAAACCTGTTTCCCCTTTTATGCATGTTCACAAATAAACTGGTTTTGCCTCAGAAATAAAACCCATGGAGAGCACAGGGTGCTCTTTCATTGTTGGGAGAAAGGCTGAACACCTTTGTCTGTGTGGATGCCAAACAACAAGGACAGCCACATCTGTATTCCAGTCATGTTTCCTTATTTTCTGTGCTGTCCTGCCCATCTTCAGAGCACAGGAAACTGCTAAGGGGGATGTAATTCTGTTTAAAAGTCTGTCACTGTGAATTACTGAGGAGAAAAGGCAAATCACAGGGTAGCATAGCAGTATTTCGATGCCAAAAAAATCCTAGACCTTTGCAGTATAAGGAAATAATTTGCAGTGAGTATCCAAGTTCCCATATATCGTTTTCTTCAGGCTAGTAACATGCTAATGTCTTCTATATAGAGAAACCCAGACTGCGTGTTAAAGGCACATTTGGAATGAGAAGCTGGCACTTCCAATTTCTACCACTGCCAAATTTTAGTCTTTAGGTCCTGTGTGTAAAGAACTGCCTTGTGTTTGACATGATCAGGTCTACCAATTTTGTGTAAGGTTTCCTCCAGTGATACAGTAGTTACATTTGCAGTTTGTTTGCCTCAATTTTTTTTTTTAATCCTGGTTCAAAAATTGCATGACTATGTTGTCTTCAGGAAAACAGGATGTTTGTAATATAAAAGCAGATGAGCCTGGGGTGCTCTGGGATACTGTAGGTCACATTTTAAATAACTTGCATGTAAAATTATTCAGCAAAATGTAGTAGCCTGAAGTGTGTCGGTGGTTTGGATACTTTCTAGTGCAGTTAAGAAGCCTAGAAGAATTTGTTACTCTTTTTTTTAGTATTGTCATTGATCCTTGAAAGAAGACCATTCCTGCGTGTATTTTCAGAACTTTTATTCAGGAAGGCTGCCCCTAAGGAAAGAATCAATAGAATGCCAATACATCAACAAAATTGTATGATAACCCTCAGAGCAGGGCAGGAGTGGGATGGAAGTCAAGAATATGAAGTAAGGAATGTACTTTATGCTGGCTCTCTGCACAGCAGCAGATTTCGTTTCTACAGAAGCCTCAGAAGGGGAAAAAGACACAAAAAACAACCCCCTCCTCTCTCATTAACTGAATAATGATTAGAACTAAAAGTAAATTTAAGCCAGTAGAGAGATTGCCTGGAAAATGCCGATGGCAAATATCCACTGAGACAGACAGACTTGGCTAAGACCCACAGATTCTTCATGGCTATTAGATTCCCCAAAACTTTTGAAAAATAAGCTGCAAACTGATTAAAAAGAAATCTTTTTTTTTTCTTTTTGTTTTAGATAAGTTCATTAATAGTGGCAGAACAATCAGCCCTTGACAAGTGTCACAATATCACTTAGAAGCAGAATCTCCCATTCATGTAAACTGGTGCTATATCATGTGAATGAATTTCTAGAAACAAACAGGATGGATACAATAACTTACTTCTTGTTTTTAAGTGTATACATTTAATTTGAAGGAAGTTCCTTGTCTCTGTGGGATAAAAGTGACCGTTCACTCCTAATATTCAACAAAACCTGAATTGGATTGATGTTAAATGATTAAATTTCCCAGTGAAAGGGTTGCCTTTGAATTGCCTGCTGGAAGTCTCTCTGAAGACTTGTGTTTTGCACTTCTTATGCCCTTTCTGTCCAATGAAAAGAGAAAAACCTTATTTTACTGTCAAATTTACAAATTAAACAACTTTGCCACAGTGCATGCAGTGCCTAGCTGAATAGGGCTCTGATTAACTGGCTCTGTATGGTCTCCCCACTACAGCCCAAAGAAGACAGTTTAAAAAATCTGCTTCTTACATTATTTGAATAGGACAAAAAAAAAGTCAGTAAAAAATCGTATTCCCAAAAATTGTAAAAAATTCCATGAAGTGAACATTTTTCACTTCCTTAATTTTTTTTTAAAACCATTGCATTTTCTCCATCCAAAATTTGATTTTTAAATTTTTTCATTTGTTCTGCATGCTTTTAGTTCAAACATTGGGAAAGAAGGCAGGGATTTGAAGTGGGAGACTTTTTTAGTAGTTTTTTTAATTCCCCTTCTTATGCTTTTTCATGTTTCTGTCTTTGAATTTTGATTTCCTGAGAGGAGTAAAAAGTGAATGCAGAAAGAGATAAAAAGCTGAAAACAGATATGTTTTAGAAATTGAGGTTTTAAAAACAGAAACAAAAAAAGAAATGGCATATTTAAAAACCAAAACAAACCAGCTTTTAAAAAAATAACCCCACCTTTGAAAATACACTGACAGGAGTGAACCACCCTTTGGCAAGCCCTCTGCATTAACATTTGCTATACCTGAAACCATCTGGGAATGTTCTTTTGCTCTTCTTCAGGTGCTTACAGTAATAACTTCATTCCATAACTATGACTTTCCTTTGTCATTTAAGTTTTCCATTTTAGTTGTTCTCACTGGTTTTATTTAAATAATCAACTTCATGCTTTTCAGTGAAATCAATACCACCCACAATGGTTAAGCACCTATTGCAGTTCTTTGATGGGCACTTCTGATACTGTTTTATGTTTAAACATGTTTCGAGTAACATCCTTTTGCAGGGCTGGTTGAAACCAAGAAACTTTATAGGACTGCTGCATAGAATTGATAAACTATAGGTGCAGGAAAGACTGAAAGAGAAAATTATTTTGATTTGTGTCTCGAAAAAATAATTTCAGGCCTCTGGAAACAGAATCTTTTCTGCATCTCAGAAACAGGCTGCAGCATTTGGAGAAAGCACAGGTTTGCAGACTAATTATAAAGGACTGTTCTTGTACCATTTTCCCCATTTGCTACCATCAAAATCATTAAACCAAAATAATTTAGCGTTGTGCCATTCCATCTTGTTGAAGTCTACGTCAAGTGAATAAGCAAGAGAATGAAGTAATTTGCTTCCAGAACTTATAAAGATGTTGCTAGAGTATTTCATGTAATGCAGTAGTCTCTGGCTCACTGGTGAGAGACTGCAGTCTTCTGAGTGGCTGCAAACTGCAGAGAGCACATTAACTTCTAGGGTCTAGTCTGTGGGATGCAGATATGTTTATGGTCTATGAAGTGCCCGACAGCTGCATCATGCAGCCAGGAGAGTGACATGCCCCTGGCCTGGGCATACAAGGCAGAGCAGTGTTTGTGGTTTTGCGGCTGGATGTCCCTACTTGGGCTGGCATGGTGCTCCCAGCAAAGCAGGGATGGCACAGCACAGCAGCCTTTTCTGATGGGGAAGGTGTTGCCATGCACTCCCCATGAACCGTGAAAACAGGCTGAAATGTCTAACAGGAACTCTGGGGGGAAAGCGGGCAGCAAAGGGGGCAGTGAAAGCTGAAGGAAACAGGATGTTTTACTTCTGCACCATTCCTCCATCTCTTCTGGCTGTACAGAGACACGGCTGCCCAAAGGCCTCCACAGTACATTCTGCCCCAAGGGGTTGGGAACCCTGGGGAACAATGTATCCTGGTCAAACACTATCATTGCCAGGCTGCCCCGTGAGAGGCATCCGTTGTTACTGTTAACATTCAGTCTTCCACAGAGTCTGCCTGGTGTCAACAATTCCTCTTTCATCTCTCCCAACCCCTCTCCCAGCATTCAAAGAGACTGAGTAGCAGGAAAGGTCAGAAGTTTGCAGTTTCTCAGAGACGCTCACCTTGGGTTAGCAAGGAAACACCAACGTCCAGAAGAGAGCCCTGTGCCCTTCCTCTGGCCCTCAAGAACAGTTAGAAATCCTCGTCCTAAGCCCCTGTTGGAGGCTGTGATTTTGTCATAGGAAAGTAGGGGCTTCGAGATCTCCTTCTTGACCCAGCATAAGTGGTATTTGTTGCTTATTTCCGTGCTGGGCAGCGACAGGCTAAAACACCTTTGCTATATGCACCATTGCTCCGGTCACATCGTGCTGGTACTCAGGTGCCTGTACAATCCTCGGCTGCTTGTACAACCAGCTGCCTGTTCTCTCTTTTACAGCTATGAAGCAGCCTGGTAGCTCTGGAATTTTTACAAGGTCAAATATGTCCACTGAGACAGTCCCTTAAACTACAGGCATTTTATATTTAATCATCCTGTTTAAATATCTTTAAGCCACCCATGCTCGCAGATATTTCATTATGTTTTCAATGGGCTAATAACTGCTCTGAGTCTGTGCCCTAGCTGTGCACATTTTGCCAACTAAAATGCCAACTGGCATGATTCGGTCATTTACAAAGGCAAAGGCAGATGTCTGCTCTTGTAGGCAACATGGCCAGGAAGGGTTTGTTTTTTCTTTTCTTGTGGGGGATGTGTGCATAATAATTCTTTTCCACTGATATAGGAGTATTTTTCTGAAATGAAGTTTGGCTTCTGGGCTCTCATGAGCTCCCTTTCATATGAGAGCAAAGGGATTCCTCATGAAAGACACCAAACCTGTCAAACTATAGAAGAAAGATGCTGGGATTTCATTTTTGCTCTTTTATTTGGTCTGCCAGCAGGAATATTTTTGTCCATTGTCCTAAAAGCAAAGAAGCTTATACTCAGTGCTCTGTATGTGACTTGGCTATTATTGTGTTATTTAATTGGCATTTGATTGGTAGTCATAATACATATTTATTCTTTCTATCTGAAAGAATCTGTAACAATTGTTCCAAGAGATCCTTCTCTATAAGGCACCTCAGCATGTCTGGGCTCAGCATCCCGTTTGTTTCCCCACCACACTGGCAGCATACAATGACTCTGGGATCTTGGGGAGCATGAGCAATACAAGACCCTTCCCCACAACAGTGGGAATGGAGACCATCATCTGGGAAGTGACACATCTGTTAGCACAGCCTGCAGGTCTTCCTCCAGCTACACACAATGGCAGGGATGGTGCTTCCCTGTCCTGTGAGACCAGCTCCTGGGATGTGGTCCTGTTCCCAACCACTCCTCCTCCTCATTCCCATTAACCTTTGCTTCTTTTCCATCAGCTTTTTGATGCCCCGGTTTCACGGCTTCTTTCCTGTTACCATGAGTCCTTTGCTTACAAACAAGACTGAGAGCGGTAGCATCTACACACAGCTTTAGTGAGACCATAACTAAGATTTCATATTACATATATTTAATACAACATACACATAGATGTATGTTTATTTGTCATATTACCTTGACATATGCAAAATAAAGGGCCTGCAGGAACCTTTTTCTGTAACCATTATTCTTCTATTTTCCTTATCCATCATATGCAAACATGAATTACATAATATATATATATCCATCATATATATTATTATATAATATATATATCCATCATAATATATATATCCATCATATCCATCTCATCCATCATATGCAAACATGAATTATAAACTCCTTGGGACAAAGAGTGCTTCATTGTATTTGCCTATTGGCAACAGTAATCTTCTGCATGAGGAATGAATAAATAATAATTACGATTTTTTATTTAAGAGTGAGCAATGGAGGGTTTTTTTCTTTTTTTTTTTTTAGAATACAGAAGAAAACCCTTTTTTGCTTCCTATAATACCTCTGGAGATCTCCTTTAGGATTAATTTCAATTCATATGAACCTCTAATAGAGGGTGTTTTTCTTTACCACTTCAAGAAAAAAAGGTTATTGACATAAAGAGATCTCTCCTCTGCAATTAGAAAAACATATTTTAGAGAGTAAACATATATTTTTTAAAAATCCTCTTGTGAGTGGAATTGAAGGTAAGTTAATCACCCTGTATTCTCTGTCTTTCCTGCCTTGTTCTAAGAACTACATCTCCCTCTAGATTAATAGCAAAACAAGAGTTAGACATGAGATAATTTACCACATCATTTATTTACACATTTTAATGAAGGAAGAATCATAGAAGCATAACAGACCTGAAGTTTGTTGTCAGTTGGATTGGGAAATGTATATAAATTCCAGGAACAACTTAGTCAGTACTGAAACTATTTTAATTTTAAATGGAAATTATGCAGCTAACAAGTCATATCCTGTCTTCTTACTGCTGTTGATCTACAAAGCAAGAATCCTAGAGGGCATAATGGGAGATCCTACAAAAGTACTTCTGAGAAATGAAATCTGATATGTGATTCCCCTGCTTTACTTTTAACTGCATTGCTGCCCAAGCGTAAAAAAAAAACAACAACAAAAAGCCATTTTAATACGTCTCGAGGATTTAATTTTCTTATTTTGCAATCAAATAACACAGACCGTAATCTTGATTCACATCAAGTTATCACTAATTCATTGGAAACATCATAATTCAAGTACTTGGCAGCATTACACACTTGACAACAGCAGGATCAGTTTGGAGTAAGGTGGTGGTGACCCCATAGCTGCCTTTCAAAGTTTATCTATAAGGATGGGGTCTTTTTTAAGTGCTAGAGACATTTGTTCTACAGAACCAAAAAGAGAGAAAGGTACAGGAGCCAGGTATAGATGAGCAGAAGGGATGAGAGATGCAGATCTTGGAAAAGTTTTACATGTCCAGTTATGGAGGGGTAGAACAAGGAAATGTGTATATCCTGCCACCTGCTTCCAGCATTGTTTCTGTATTTCACAATAAACAGTCACACATACACAAAATCTGTTGGAGGGTTTGGAGTAGGGAGTAAGTGAGTGCCCAAACCTGTAGGCTGGAAGCAATTGCTTCCTTGTGTGGTTGGAGGAGCCTTGGATCCTTCTCTGCAGGAGGAAGCAGCCCAGAAAAGCACACAGCCTTCTGATATGGATGCTCTCATGGGACGAGGTCAGTATGGGCTGGAAACCACTCAGGATGGGTTGTGAACTGCCCCAAGGCATTTTGTAAGATCACTGTGTTATGACATAGAACAGGTGGGGCATGAGTCATGCATTTTCCCTTTGCATCAAAAGGCATACTTGTAGCTGCACTGGATGCAGACCCACCGTGAGGATATGTTTTGGGAACACTTATGGGACCTGTCCTTCCAGGATTATAGGATGGAGGAATGCTTGGTTTCTGTATTGCAGTTAAGTTTAGGCATGAACATGGTGTTGAGATGCCCAGTCTCATCAAAACAGGGCATTTCTGGATATGTAACAAGGCATAACTCTGAAACACACGAGGTTCCTCCAGGTCTACCTAGTATTTTTCAAGATCACGAATTTGGATAGCACTGTGCATCTTTTCTCCATATTCCTGTGTTCAGGAGAGTGTGCTGAAGCCAGCCAAGATGTCTGTACCTAAGTGTAGACATGCCCTTTTGTACCTGGGGAATGAAAAACCTACAGATAAGCAGCATCTGAGAAAGCTTCAGAGAGTTTATAGCTGCATGGTTTGGTGCCTATGCTCTCCTGTGCACAGCGTTTAAAACCTTGTGTTTACTGAGGGCCATGTTTTTTCAGAGCCCCTGGTGCACAGTGGCTACCTTTAAAGCTTTTCTCCTCTCCTTTTGATATCCCAAGAACTTTATTCTGTGACACATTACAGCTCATGAAGAGATAAGATATAAATGAAACCTATGTGCTATTCTAGACTTGTAAATCCATTAACAGGTAATTCTATCTATTCTCTGTTTCCACTACAAAGAGGCAAAGATTAATTAATCTTCTTGGCCATTATCTTAGTTAGTATTTATATTTTCTCATTAGTAATCAAATATAAATTTCAGGCTTTTTTAGTTATTCAGGTGGGAAAGGGATATACACAGATATGAAAAATATGTGTTATAGTTTAATTATTTTAGTCTATATTATCAACTTATATGAAGTCAGCAGAAATCCTGAGGCTTGCTCTTTCACATCCTCAGTGGAAAAGTTCAAGTTTAAAAGGAACAAGTGTAGGTCTTCCATGGAACTTGTGATTCACCAGTTAATGTTTTTCCTGAATTCGTCTACCTGAATCTTCACAGCTTTGCCAAAAAAATCACTTCCATGACCTGGGTTTGCTTTCCCACATTCATCATCTTTATTTCATGCCATCATTTCTTTGTTAAAACCTCTTGAAAAATCTCATCATTCCTTTGTCCCATTTATCATATCATAATTAGACTTAGGAGCCCATATCATATGTGATTTTAAATCTCTTTTCTGAAATGGAGATCACACTACCCAAAACTACATGTTAGGAAATGTGTCACATGCTTTTTCTTCCATGTTTCTCCATATGCATGGCAGAAAACTCTGTCTGCAAAGTGACTTCATTGTTCATGTGCAGGTTTCCCCTTAAAACTTGTCTCAATTGCAATGCCAAATGTCTGACAGACAGCTGGCATGTTGTAACTGCTGCATTTCATTACATACAAGACTACCTCTTATGTGTTTTCTCCATCTGTTGCTTGTAACTACCTTTGGTCTTCTTGTTACTGATCATAGGACAAACCCTACATATTTACATATAAAATTCACTGTAGATCTCTGGTTCCTATGACAGTGCCTAGCAGTATCTTATTCTGGTAGAAATATCTGAACTGACTTCAAAGCAATCTGCAACAGGATAACAGAAATGCATGCAGCTCTTAAAACAGGTACATTGCTTCTTCTGAAAGTGTATGTGATGTACTAATGATTCTCTGATAAACTGATTACTGTGGGGCCTAGAAGCCCTCTGTTGAAGCAGGTGACATTCAGCCCTCTACCAAGGATCTTTCTCTGAAGTACTGGTATTAATAAATGAAACATAATCTGAAAGAAAAGAGATACTACTAAAACCTACATATTCAAATGCTTTCATTATTTCATATACTGTAGTTTCTTTTTTGTTTCATTTCTTCTGCTTCATAGGTAAGAATCACATATTTCATTAGTGGAGTGCCATTTGAAAAAGCTTTCCCCTGTTGGTGCTTATGCCAAAGCAAGCAGATAATGATTAATGCATCAGGAATAGCTTCAATTCTATGGCTACAGACATAGGTAATGCACAGGTTTTATGAGGTTTAGTAGATTAATTAGATGTGACAGTTTTAAGGTCTGAGAGATGAATGAAGCAGATGGAATTACACCCTGAAAGCTATAGCCAGGGGCCTTCTTAAGGGTAGCTATTACAAATATACATGGATATGAAAAGCAACTACCATTTATGGTCAGAAATGAAGCCAAAGAATCAATAAGTATTTATTATTTCACTTATAAGTCTAATATTAGGTCATACAGGACAAATCTAATGAACAAGAAAAAACATATTCATCTGCTTTCCATAAAAATTAAGCAAATTAGATTAAAGAAATAATGGTAGTAGGAGCTGGTTAGAAAAATAACCCCACCATTTGGAGTCAGTGTTCTCAGTAGAAGCAGAAATTCCTTAATAGCAAATATAAGTTCCTGGCCATCTTAATTTCCCTAACCTTCAGCTGTCATTCCCCTCAGCCTTCGCTAAGGCTGGCACCACCTGAGATGACTTCCAACTCTGTCCTCACAACAGCTCTTATCCGGCAGGTCTCCTTAAGCCATTAGATAAAACTCTGCCATTGTAATTTGGCAGAGAACGCTTTGCTACCTTTCTGGTTTAGTTCAGTTGTTCTGAAGAACTAACAAATGTGTCCCTTGACACATGCCCTGTACTTCACTAGCTTTACATGTGCTCTCCCCTGCCTCCTCCCCAACCCTGACCACATCACAGCCTGGTGTTGAGGTTGCTTTGAGTAAGAAAGATTCACAGCAGCTTTGGCCAGATTATCAGTGTCTGTAACTGGTGTTGAGACAAAGGTTTCATCTGGGATGAGCAATTAACTTTAGCCGTCTCTACAAACCCTTCTGATAGATTTGGCAATTAGAGCTGGATAATAAAGTTTTGATGAGAAGCAAAGGAAATGCTGACTTGTTCAAGCTTCTAATGTGAGCGTATGGTTACAATTAAATGTTTTTGGAAGGATTCCTTAGGTTAGGATGGACTTCTGGTAACAGACTAAGACAAATGGTTAGGATACTTACTTGAGATAAGGAAACTGAAAGTCCAAGGGCCTGCACTTCTTTGTGTATGGGGCAGAACCTGAAACTTTTGCCCGTCAGCCAAGTATCTGGTCTGATCAGATTCCTGCACACTCCTTAAAGCTTTCTGCTGTTGTATAACCTGGAGGAGAGAGGCTTTCTCCACCTCCAAAATTTGAAAAAATCTCAGAGTGAATCTGTATCAGCCGATGGCACTATACGTAGGAGCAGAATCGTTCTCTGTCCAAGCAACAAAGGGTACTGTAATTTGTCAGTGATTTCTTTCAAATGTCTTTCTAAGGCTATATGTTTCTGTGGCAGTTTGTCAGTGTTTTGATACTAGTAGGAGTTCTTATATATCTTTTCTCTTTCTTAATTTCTCAGAAGAGATTGAATCACAGTTTCCGTCTCTCTATCTAATACATTGTGCATAGTAGCTTTCATTTCAGCAGCTTGGAAATGTTCTTCCCTGAGTAGTCACTGCATAACCATTCTTCTGGTTTGAAATACCTCATTACTTATGCCCAATAATCCCCAACAAACCAAGAGGCATAGGATTATATGGAATAGCTAGCTCCTAAGAAGTGTCTTCCCCACTGGAGGGCCAGTCACTGCATCTAAATTTACACGCTGTGCTGCAAACATTCTCAGCAAAGGGGAAGGAAGCAGTAACTGGCAGTGGGCAGAGAGGGCTAGGAAATGCTGTCATTAAACAGGCAAAATATCCAACTCCAAAATCAGCATTGCTTTACCGTGATAACATCAATGAATGGAAATTAATGAGTGGCATGCCTGTGACCCCTTGCCTGATTCACTTGTGACTTTGATGCCTGATTTATATGCAAAATTGATTCTGCTGAGCTTAACCATCACCAAAGGGAAATGGGACACAATAGGTAGCAGAAAGATAGCCTCAAGAAGTTGTGCGCAGCTACTTTTTTCTGCACAAACATCCATATGGATATCAATATGGATGTTTGAAAAGTGTTGCCTTTCTTCCAAGATGTCCACCACTGGCATAGCCAGAACAGGTGGCTTTATTAAAAACAACAATGGGAGCTAATTCTGCAAACTCTAGAAAACATCTCAAGAAGTTACAAAATGTGTTGATGCTGATGGATGTCCCAGCCTTTCATTTACAAATATTACTTCACTGCATACTCCTTTTGCCTTTTGAAGAAGAACTTCTGAGGTCACAGAGAAACACAGTCCTACTTCATAACTGCATTTTGCTTGGCCCAGTTTCACTGTTTTCATAGTCCTACTCTATCACAGCCCTTTGATGTGTAATGCCACATTGAAGTATATATTCTATAGCTATGCCTTGAGCTATTGTGTCTAACAGGCTTTCTGGTGGCTTTTCAAAGACATTAAACATATGTAAGATTTAAGAAGACTCACAGGCAAGAAAGGCAGTATGCACATCCATCCCCTACTAGGCTCAGCATGGGAGCATGAGACAACTTCAAAGCTTCCAAATGCAAAATTCAAAAGGCTAAAAAAGCTGTTGCCAGAAAACAAACTTCTGATTGAACACTTTCCCTGGATCTTCTGAAGTAGGGCAATATCCACAAGAGAGCAAAATCGACACAATAACCCTTGATCACATTTCTCTGGAATTTGGTTCTTTTTTTCCCCCTAACTTCATGTGCATCAGTTTTTTACGCTTGAAAGCTAAATCACATTCAAACAAATTACAGCTTCAAAGCACAGTTACTGCTTCGGAATCATGCCATGGGTGGATGTTGCTGTTCTGGCATGACTGAATTGCTCCTGCTCACTTGGAAGCTGGACCAAACCCAGATAGAGTAAGGCACACTGGAAAATGTGAATGTTTTTATGGGAGCCACAGCTCCCATTTTTTTGTGCAGGAATAGACTTGAATGTGTACCATCCAGCAAAGGAAAATTGTATTCTCCTTGTTTCAGAAACCAGCAAAACAGTGACAGCTTTTAGCTGAGCTATGGAAAACCAGTGGAGGGAAGGAAATTCTACCCCCATAGTTTAGGTCCCTAACTGAAGTCCATTACCAGACACAGTTACCCAATTAAAAAAGTGAGGAAGACACCTTTGTGTTCTCCAGAGACTGCTCCAGTCTGAGTCACTCAGTGTTCTTTGACTGGGAGAACTTGGTGACCTTCAGGGGGTGATCTAGTCTATTGGACTCCAGCGATGTCGACAAGAGAGTTCACAAGAACCAGTAGGCAATACTGACTGCATCCATATACCTGGTATTTGTTCTTCTTAGCCCTGTTCTGAGATGGAGGGGAAAAAGTCATGCAAAACAAGAATGAGAGTAGCATTTGTTTCTTTGGTTTGGGGTTTGTTTTTTTTTAACAGCCTATGGGTGTCATGCCACATACCCTGAGATGGTCCTGAACTGTACTGCTAGGACACTGGCATATCTGGTCTTCTGAGAACTGCTAGTCATCAATCCCTGATGGCCAAATATATGTACCCTCAAAACTGTTGGATCTGGAAGCACAGCCCATGTCCAGCCTTAACAACTCAGCTAGGATCTCCAATTTCTTTGTTTGTATTTTTTCCTCTGAGACTCTTGAATCCCCATCTACACGGTGGATTGGCTTCTTGTGAAGGTCTGAACACTGTGCCCCATGGCCTGCTGGCCCGATGTAATGGGGAAGTGAGCAGAATAAAACCTAGAACTTCCAGTTAGTGAAGGTGTGCTGCACTGCTGTTGGCTACTAAATTATTTACACTACTGACAGGATTTAGCATTTTGGTCTTTTCCTATGGATTTTATGTGAGGTCCAGGTACTTGTTGATCTAAATGTAGATTATAAGGGAACTTTTCACATGAAACTGGTGGAAACACCACCAGAGTAAGCATCAAAGTTTGGTGATGAAAGTCATAATCCAAAAAACTTCTAGCATAGAAAGGGAAGTACTAATTGAATTAAGCTTTTCTAGCATTAGGCAATCCTGGAAAGATTATGTAGGTTTTTTGAAACTCACAAAGGGGCACAGGTATGTAAGCTCTGCAAAGGTGGTGTGGAGCTTGACAGAATCCTAGTGGAGTTACTGCAGTATACCTTCAGAAAGTAGCCGTCGAAAATCAAGAAATACAAGGAAAATCAGCTTTCACCCATTAAATTTCTGTCAAAAATATATTTTATTGATTTCTTCCTAATCTCTTCTGTTATGACAGGTGATAATTGATCAAAACAGATCTTTTGTGACTTTCAAGTTTTAGATTTCATAACTAGATGAAGATAAATTGCAGAGTATACAAACTGGGAAAAACACTGTGTAGATAGTAGAGAACAGGGTTTTGGATGGAAGCCACACAAAAATCAGTTTGGAATGATTTAAGCCTTTTAGTATTTTTGTGCTAGTTGAGTCTGTATTCTTTTTGTTTTACTAACTAAAGCCAAAAAGCAGGGAGATGCAAAGTCCAGTTAAACAATGTTTGCAAATTTATAGATATGAAAATAATCTTCACTCAAGAGGAACACATTTGTAACTGCTGGCTGAGCATTTCAGTTTGCAGTTCTGTGCTTTCTTCAAACTATTTCCTTTGAGTAACAAAGACTGTCACAGTGATATCAATCTCTAACTTTTTTAAAAAGCCAACCCTTATTTCTTTCTTGCAATTTCTTTAATTTTGTTTGTTTCTCTTCCTATACTATTTCTCATCTACCACTCTGCACTCTTCTAATGCTGCTGAGATCAAACACCGAAGTACCTGGGCCTCTTGACAAGATATTTTCTCAAAGAAATCCAAGTGTTTATGAAAGTGGCTGATATGTCAAAACAAATGTGCTTGTAGAAGCATGTTGGTTGTGATGAGCTTTGAGTGGAGCAGAGGTATAAGTCTGACAGAAAGGCTTTGTGTCTCGATGCTCTGCATTTTATAGAGGCCAGGCTTTCCTCATGACACTGGGGAAGCCTTGCCTGCAGGTCACAACCAGCTGGCTGCAGCTGGAGCTCATACGCTTTACAAATCTTCCTTCTCTGAAAGGCCCAAAACTTTAACTTTTCTTTCTAAACTGGGAAAAAAAAATCCCAGTTTTAATTTTTATTCCAAAATAAGAATTCAACACTTAAATAACCTCAATTTCAGACACTGCAAACTTTTTCTCTACTGTTCATATCTACAGATAGAGAGCTTCATGTTGAAGCTGATACCCCTTTTGCTGATCAAGCTGGAAAAAAGAGTTGAGGAAATGCTGATTGATATTATGTTTTTCTGTGATTAGAAATGATACACTAAGACAATAACTTTTAAATGATTCTATGAAGAAGCATAAGGAAAAAAGAAAAACAGAACTTTATTCTAATGCCCTGTAAAACTATGAAATTAAATGACAACAGATTTTATTACAATTTTTGAAATCCATTGGGCATTTAAAGGGGAATCAGTTATCTTAAACAGAAAATCTACTCCTGTTCTTTTCTATGAAGTAATACTAAACCACAATTTTTTCTTTCATCTTTATTCCAAGGTACCACTTACTCCTAGCAAATGTCTATTGAATATCTGCTTGTCTTACTATGATGATCCTGGTTTGTTTTTTATTTTTCCCCAAATCTTTCTTGAATTATTTGTGGCTGCAAAAGTAATGAAATAAATGCATAAATAATATAAAAAATAAAGGATTTATCAAATTTTAATTTGATTAACTGCCTGGATATTTTATGTATTAATAAATAATCCTGGTTTTAGTCCCAGAATTTGTGTTGATGTGCCTTGAAAGGAAACATAATTTTTTTTTTTCCAGACTGTTTGTTTTAGAGAAAATCACAAACAAATATTGTTTAGCCTCCAGAGCCCTGAGTAATATTGCTTTGACTAGGAAGAAAACACTGATATTATATAGATTTTTTTTGTAATTGTCTGCTCTGAAAAACAAAGCAACCAAGTGCACCCTCTGATTTCAGGTATCTGCAGGAAGCTGGGTTGCACACTGCTGTCCCATCAGGCTGGGTCTCACTAGTAGACCTTTCACATCTTTTATACCAACCCCCATTGGCACAGCTAAGTCACCGCTCTACTGCAAGTCATCCATAGTGTAGAGAGTTCCACACACATCCTTCAAGTGTCTAAAAATCCATTCCCAATCCTTTCTGATCTGCTGGGAATCTCTCTGCTTCACTAATAAAACCATTTTGTAAAGCTATTTGATAAAGGAGACAGCTGCATTAGTTGTATCTAGACTTTGAACCAGATGGAGCAAAGCATTTGCTCCAATCCATTCTTTCAGTCAAACACAACCTGTTGATGGCAAAAGGAAAGATGCCCTGCTACATCACTCTCTCCTTCACGGGCAGAGCCAGGGAGAGAAGTGCCATTGACCAGTGAAAAATAAAAGCTTCCCACAGAAACAATCAAGCATCAGGTTCACTCAGCATCATCTGATAACCCCGTGGAACAGGTGATCAATATTTATCAGCATCACAGTTCTCCTGCTAGTGTTAGTTAATGGGCTGATAATGCCATCCTCCTTATAGCCAAATCCCATCAGGGACCAGACAGCTGGAGCTAAAACACAAAACTTATCTGATCTGGCAGGAGACAGTTTAGGAGGCTAAAATTAACCTTGGACCATTCACAGAAAGAACTAATTGTTTGTGACTGCTAGATTCCTGCCAGTGGCAAAGGTTTAATGCTGCACAGATCTTACCCTGATACTAGTTTTCCTGCAGCAGGAAAAAAGAAAGAAAATAAAGCGATTAAAAAAAAAAAATTCCAGGGTTCTTTTTAACCCTTCCCCCCAAAAGAAATATAAATTAGTGTACATGTAATGAAAATTAAAGCTAAAGCTTTATACATTTATGCTATGATGATTCAAGTCGCTTCAGGACTCCAGAACATATTGCAAATTCAAGTGCTTAACAGAGCTTTCATGTATAAAAAAAAAGAAGGGCCTGTCAGAAAAGCTCAATTCTGCTGAATTACTCTTATTTTACTAAAACCTCCAGTGATATAATTTCCTCTCCTTCCCCTGCCAGCAGTATACAAGCTGGAAGCTGGTTTTGGTTGAAGAGTCATCAGCTGGAACTCATCAAAAAAGGAGGTAAATAAACAAGTGGCATAACCAAAGGTGTTGGTAGACTTTACTGCAGCATCTGAGGATTTGCAAAAGAGGGAAGATACAACACTTGGCACTGTGCTTGAGCTACAGATGTCTTGACTTTCAGGCATAGTGGTGTTCAGCAAATGTACTGCGTAACAGAAATAAAGACCAAACTCCAGTACAAGAAAGTGAACCTAGTAACATGTGCCCATGCAGCCTGCATGGGAAAAGAGAGAACTCAGACCTGGAGAATAGGTTTGCTTCAGAGAAGAGGGAAAAGAATTGGTGAGAGCACAAGATAAGTTGGCAAGTGAGAAGACAGCACATTTAGTCCAACAAAAAGAGGAATGGACAGCCAAGTAGCCCTTGGTACTTGGTATAGAGAAAACTAGAACTTATATCAGGAGGAGGCTCTTATTAGGAAAAATAAAATTAAAATCCCACCACAGGAGCTGATGTAGACAAAACAAGAACTGAGAAACAGGATTGGAACTAAAAGAATCTTCAAAATAGCATGGAGGATCCTACTGAATGTTCTTGGCATTGGGACAAGAACTTATACTGGAACAGGTAAATGTTGTCTACACTAGGCTAGAATGATCAAAGAGGATAAGGTTGAAGTTCTCTCTCTGAAATTAATCTCATTCACAAGAAAGAAATGTAAATCGATAGCAAGAAAAATTTTTTAAAAACCAAACAACAGGGATTGGTTATGATAAGAAAGATTTGGCTTCCAGTCATAGATATGCAATCAGGTAAAAACAATTTTGCCTGAAGGATTGTCACCTTGCAGGTGTCTGATATATTGAGGTGGATGACTTAAAGTGAGAAATAGAAAAACGGAGAAGCAAAATGATCTGTAGGCACTTCTAAATCATCACAGTGTTAAAACTTAGCTGAAGATGGCTCAAGTGAATGGGGATTCAGTGGGAAATTAGATGTTGGAGGGTCAATAGGAAAGGATGTTAAAAATATTATCCTGAGACAATTTGATGAACCATGATAAACCCTGTGGGTTAAATGTAGGTATGGATCAAAGATCTCTGTAATGTGACTATACAGATGAATAAATACTGTAAGTTATGCCCTTAATGAAATATTATAATTCCTAGATGTAGATCACCTGAGACAGAGAAATGTGAGAACTGCCAAAAGTCAAGGTGAGTTACACATCATGAAAGATATTCAAGCTAGTAGAATAAGTTCTTCATGCATAAGAAACAAGGAAAATGAAGGACATCAGTGTCATTTGTTTCAACCTAGAAGAGCAGATAGGAATAAGGAAAGCAAGTAATCTAAGTGCATTTCCTTGTCTTGTTCAGGGAGTATGTCTGACACTTGATTTCTTTCATGTTTCTCCCAGAAAATCTTCGTTAGCTGGAAAGAGAATAATTTGATGATAAAGTCTCTTAGCAATACAACTTTCAGTGTTAAGCTAAACCACTTCCAAGGGTGGTGTTATCTCTCCACCAGAAGAAGTTTAGGCAGATGTGCAACAAGCCAATTTTGCGAACAAGTGTCTAAGCCTGTATATGAATGGCAGAGCCTGTGTAGGGCAAGTTGATTTCTACTTTATGTCTCTTGCATGTAAAGCATACTAAAAATAAGCAGAAGAACAAAACTTCAACGTATTAGTTCTTGGGATAAATATGCATTTGAGATTGTTTCTCAGGCAGCAAACATCTCAACTGGAAGGAACTTGATCGGAATAATTTCTTGTATGTCCCAGTCAGCACCAGCAAGATTACCTGGCAGAGAAGGGTAACCATACATTTATTTTCTTTGGCATACCTCCAAAAACCAAGAATTTTGTCCCTTTCCAGCACTATTATTACTTCTTTCTACTACAAACCACAGCACAAAGATCATACCAAACAGTGTTGCAGTAATAACAAAAATTCCCTGCCCATAAGTAAATATTATTATTATTATTAATATTATTTAATGATGGTGGTACGTGTATTAGGTAATAATTAAGGAAACTTAAATAGTTATACTATGGAAACACTTCAAGCTAACTCTTCAACACTACTGTGCAAAACAAAGAGGTAACAAAAGTAAGATATGGAGTTAATTAACTTATTGATAAGTCAGAAGCAGAGACAGTTTAAATACCACACTGCATTCAGGATATGGGTAAGAAACATTTCATGTATGGATAATAACAAACACTAGGAGCTTTTTATCTAAACAAAAGACAGACACCAAGACATATAGAAACTCTTCCTTCAGTGTTGGCAAGGGAATGAGACACAATGAAAACGATCCAAAATACCACAGACAAACATCGAGAAGGCAAACAGAAGACACAGGAGGAAGGCAGGGAAATCAGTCAAACTTGGATGAGAAGCATGACTAGATATAAAAGTAAATTTAATGCCCATCCCCCCAAGCTAATAGAACTAATATTTTCAGCTGAAGAAATGGCAATGAAATAACCACCCCTCCCTACAGATACATTGCTCAATAAAAGCCAGGTTCATTGTAAATAGTTTTGTCTAAAATTGTGTAAATAAGATTACTTCAAGTTCATGTGATTCTGATTAAATAGAAGTCCATTAATTGGTTTGAAGTGCTATGAAAAAAAAAAACCAAAGAAACCAACAAAAAAAGCCCAATAGTAAAAATACCCACAAATAACCACCACCTCTTCAACCCTAAACTGAAAAGTGGTGTAATAAAGGAGTGAAATTGCTCTAGCACTGCCCATTAAGACTGTCTCATGGCTATACTTTATGTACTTGTGAACTTGAAGCAAACTGAAGAAAGCAACTTTTCATGAGTTCTGGTAAGCAGAAAGATATTCGGACGGCAGACACTTGGATGTAAAAAGCCTGTTGCTTCTAACAGTTAACTCTGTTTCTTTCTTTATGGGAGTATAAAGAATTCTTTCCTTGTTAAGAATATTTTTTACTTACAGATACTGATATGACAATGGCTGGCTTTTGGTTGGTACTCAAACAAGAAGAATTATCTCTTTTTCCCCTCAAATTGACTTTAAACCATTTTGTCATTAAAGTTAACAAATCAAAACAATGTGGATAAGCAAAATCTTTAACAAAGAACGCTTTTAATAAAAACAAAGAACTATTTTTTTAACAGAAACATGATTGACCGCCTGCATTGTTGGACTATATGACATTGTGTTAAGGCTTTCTCATTCTCTTCTGCTGGAACTTTTTCACTTTTCATTAAATGTTTAATACCAAAAAGAGTATGAGCTAAAACACAAACCTCTCACTTCCCAGGGAAACACTCTACCATTTTAGAAGACATTTCAGTTCTTTCTTTGTCCAATAAATATTTACTACTTCCTCCATTCTGTCTCAAAGTTTATCTAACTAGCATTGACATTTTTCTAGGGATATGTTCTGAAAAGAAAATCAGGATGATTTATTTCAAAATTTCTGATATGTCAGTTTATTTCTTTAAAACTATTTGGAAAATCTGACTAGAATTTTAAAATAGCTTTGAATCAACCTAAACAGTACTTCTACGGCAAATTTTTAAATCACACATTTCTGCTCATGACAACTTATTTTTGTTACTTGTGTTATTTTCAATATGGCATCCAAAAATTTCACAGCTGTTCCTGAAGCAGAACAGAACAAAAATAACCCTGACAAGTGCATTTTTACGTGCTCCTCCCACAAGTCTATATACTTAAATAGTCAAAACAGACTATTTAGCTATGTAACAGTGTCAGGAAAAAATATTACTGCAAACCCAATAGAGAACAGATGGTTTTGAAAGTACGTAATATGTTTCATATTGGAACAACTTTCGTCATTTTTACTGTCTGCTGATTTCTGCTGGCTGTGCTATACCTGTGCTAAATGACAAAACTAATGGCAAGCAAGACATTCAAAGGCCAATGTACTAAGAACAGATTGCCTTCATTTGCTTTATCATTCATTATTCAAGTAGCTGGTTGTAATATTTAAATGGGTCAGTCAAGTCATAGCATTCACTGCAGAAACTCATTAGTGCTCATTATCTTTACAGCCCCTCCCCTACCAGCCAGGGCAAGTGGCATGTGCAATGTACCAGGGAGGATGGGTTAAGTGACAAAGACAGCAAAAAAGAGGAAGAAGCTCTTTACCACTGAAAGAAAATTGCTCCTTTCATCCTACCAACAGCTTCACTGTTGCTTGTAGGTCCTTCACTACTAGAATCACCTGAGGTTCCTTTCAGGAAATAAATACTTACATAATTTGGGGACTTTCCCTGTTTTTAGAATCCTGAGCTGGAAAAGAATAGAAATCAGGCAGGAATGTCTGGATGTGTGCTCATATTGATACCACAGAGCTTTGTGATGTTAATTTTGTGATATTGGTTGACATTTGTAGCGATAGGATGAGGGGTAATGGTTTTAAGCTAGAAAAGGGTAGATTTAGGTTAGACATTAGGAAAAAGCTCTTTAATATAAGTGTGGTTGAGCACCGGAACAGGTTGCCCAGAGAGGTGGTGGAGGCCCCATCCCTGGAGACATTCAGGGTCAGGCTTGATGGGGCTCTGAGCAACCTGATCGAGTCAGAGATGTCCTTGCTTATTGTAGGGGGGTTGGACTAAATGACCTTTAGAGGTCCCTTCCAATGCAATACATTCTATGATTCTACAATTCTATGATTTCCACTCCTAGTCCTTCTATGCTCTAGAAGACAAACAGAAAGTAGCTCCTAAATAGAGTGCCTCAGTGGCATTTGTTTTCCTTTCACTGGGTATTCCATTTCTGCTCTGAGTGAATATAAAGTTACCAAGCACTATTGGCAATTCAGACCTACACTGCACCAGCCAAATATTTGGTAAGATTTTAAACACTCAACAAGCTTTTTCTTTTCTGCCCCAAGCATCCCTAGCAGTTTGAATAAGCACAGACAGGCAGGGCAAGGGCTGTCCCAGGCATGCAGCTGATAGCTACAGCTGGGAACAGAAATCATTGCAGCTACCGCATGGCACCTGGCTCCTGGCCTTTAGCCTCTAATTACAGTTTGGCACTTAAACTTGCAAATATTGATTGGTGAAACATTTTGTGATAATCATGTGGAAACCTTTGGCTGCTTGCTCCTTACTGATATTACTGGAAACATTTTGTAGCTCTTTTGGGCCATGCTTTCATCTCGGCACTTGGAGACTTCATCTTCGTACAAAGAAGCCCACGCTCCACAGAGGACTTCATACCTAGGCTGAGTAGTGGATTTTAATGATATTTCAAAGTAGATGAGCTCTAAGAGAGATGCTTTATTCCAGAACTTTTACAATATGTCTTCATTTTCTCTCCTCTAGTCTATATTGACAATACAAAGAGTGGGTTTTTTTAAATTGCACATTAAGCTAATAAGTGTCAGGAAAACATATGTTGTGCTGTATGTGTCTCAAATGTGAAATACAAGTTTTTGTTGAAGATTTGCTTTAGTGCTAAGCACTTACCGAAAATTTATTGCATGTTGAGATCCAGGGTCACAGGTGGGAAATGACTGCAAAAAATATGACTGCAAAAAACTGAATGGATCTTCACTGAATAGACACAGAAGCCACATATAGATCTTTCCACTTGATTTTTTGTATCTAGAAGGGGTACTTAGACCCCTATTTTAGGCATCTAATCCACCCTCCCTTCTTAGCTACAGAGACCAGTTGTATGGAAATTCAGACCATCAAACTACAATGGTTGAGGGCAGGTTTTGAAGAAGTCTCTTTTTCTCACTGGCCAGAAGGAAACCTGTCCTAACACTGCATATTCACAGTGTGATGTGTACGTTGTTGACAGTGTGTACTTCATACAATCAGTCCAGATGCACTGATTCTACATGCAAAATCTTGAGGACTGTATCTAAGGGGTACGTTTTCATATTGTTGACGTTGCATCCAAGACTACAGAGAAATTCAGAAGTGTCAGTGTTCCACATCCACTTTTCTAGCATGTGGGCTACAAAACCTCATCCTCAGAGATCTCCTCCTGTTGCTGCTCCAAATGGGAGTTTTGCCAAGGCAGCCTGGCAACCTAAGCTTTTTGTGTCCTTACCCTTAGTCGGTTCGCTGCCTAATGATAAAACAGGCAGCTCAGAGAATTCACCCTGCCAACCAAAGGCACACACACACACATTTCCTTGCTGCCGTGGAAAGCAGAGGATTTTTTTCCATCAGCTCTGTCTGCACAATCAGTAAACAACAGAGTCTGGCAGCTGGTATCGCTGTGCTGACTTGGATGGCACTGAAGATGAGCAGGGGAAAGAGTGCCAGGGTAGACTACGGGTTCATACCTGCTCTAATCTACTCCCCTGAGTTTCACAACAATTTCAGCAACAGTGACTAGGAAAGCTGCACAGATGTCTTACTCAGGTATGTTTTGATTGGCCTTTCAAGTCTACAAATCTTAAACAGCCCTCATTAATCTATATATGTACTGCAAACATTTAGCATTGTGTATATGCAGATTGCTTTTTGCATGTCCAAAGAAACTGTGTGTTGACATTTAGATGAATGTTCGGATTCTTTTTTGTAGAGCATGAAGCATAACTAAAGAGCCTGATCATAATGGAGTTGGGTTTTTTCATTATTTGTGCAAACAGGATCCTTTGAATAATCAGTGAATTAAAGCTGATATTTCTTTCATGCAAATCTGTTGCCTTAAGAAAAATAAAGTGCTGTGGAACTTACAGTATATAGCACTATTTCCATCATTCTCTAGAAATCAAAATATTTTTTCAAATTTGTATGTGAGGCATACTGTAATTAGAGACATTGCTGTTAGTTCCAAAGGGAGCTGACAAGTAACAAAGCAGGTTTTAAAGATACCTTCATTAGAACATTTCCTGTAACCAGAACTGGAAAAAGAAGTCTCCTCAAGCAGGAGAAGAAAAAAAGAACACAAGAAAGCAAGTGACTTTTTTTTTTCTGCTTTTAACAGTGAAGACTCAGTGTTTTGTTTCAGGTATCCAAAGCACAGCTCCTCTTCAGAAACATCTAAGATCCTGTATACTGTCTGTCCCTAGATCCCTGCTAGCCAAGACTCAAGTCAGTGAAACAGTTTTTCTGTGTCACTGATGTACTCTTCTGGGCCTGGGAAGAACAATGACTTTGACATGACTTGTTATGATGCAGGCTAATGCTGATGTGAATGTGGCACACAGTGAAGACACCTAGCCCATTGCATGTAGTCTAAATTAACACATGGACTCCTCATTAGAAATATTGGATGTATCTGGAGTTATGTACCAGCTCTGGGGATGCCTACCATAACAGCTGATAACAGAAGGAGCCTGATAGACTCTTCTGGAAGAGATGTCCAGCCTTTTCATCAATATAGGCTGGTGAAAATTAAAATGGCCCTAAGAGAATTTGTATGGAATTAGGAGGTCAGTGAACTGAGATGTGAATAGCAAGAGAGAAGCTCATGAGCTTTAGTGTGTTGCCCATGTCCAACCAATAAACTACTGTTCAATTTATTTTTACAAGACTCTATTTCAGAGTACATGTCTTCCCATTATTCCAGGGACTGGTAAAATTATCAAGGGAGTGAAAAGAAGTCACCAAATATATAAACCAGTCTCCAAAAGCCTTGTTGTTTATCGGATTTTCCCCTCTTAACTGCAATTTCTTATCCTCCCACAGCTTTCACAATAAAAAGGGCAAACTTAAGAATAATCTGATAAGTACATATGTATTTATGGATTCAGATTCATCTGAGTGAGGACTCCCCATAGCATGAAGGTCTGAAAATGTACCTCCTACAGAATTATATGACCTGAAGAAAATTCATGGAACTAACAAAGCAGTCTAAATCAAAGACTCTTCATACTTTTTACATTTCTGAATTAGTTGATGTGAAATATAATGAAAATTTTGTGCATATTTATTTTCCTTTTTTTCAAATCTGTTGAACAACCCTAATGTATACCACAGAGGATGATGGAGAAAAGACAGCTGAGTTGATTACTTTGCTTCATTCACCATGCAGTTTTCTTCCCCCACAACCTGACATGTGAAACATCTCAGTGATTTCATATTCTCTCTTCCTCGCTCCAAAGTACTAATAAAAACATCTTCCCCCTGACTGAGCAGACAGTTAATTTTAAAATAAACTCCTGTGTCCAGACACAGTGCACATATATCTCTGTTGCATAACAAATGACTTGTAACTGGAAATACCAACGTTTCGATTTTTGACCTCCAAACAGTTAATTAAGATTTGTCTTAAGTGAGTAATGTGAGACTGATACCACTAATGATAATATAAAAAGGTTTGGTGGTTTGAATCCAGTTCTCAGTATGCAAGGATGACAATGCTGACTGCTGCGTAGAGGAGCTGGGAACTTTATTGGGGGTTACAGCAGAGAGGAGCTCTTGAGAAGCATGGCATAGGTGTGTGTAGGCTTTACTTACACACAGGATTTAAAGCGTTTTGGGACACAAGAGTCATTGTTTTCCTGGATCAGCAATTGCAGATGAACTTTTAAAAAATGAAAGTTAAAAAGCTATTAAGTAAGTCAGGTAGGACAGGACTTTTACCATGGAATCCACTCCCTGATGATAAAACAACACTAAAAATAGTGTGATCCGTTGCTTAAGCAAATAACAGGGACAGAAATCTTGGGCTTGGAGGGAAGTAGCCTCCTGAAGTGCTTCAGTTCCCTTGGTGCAAGGGAGAAAGAAGCACCTCTGATGGCCTCAGCTCCTCGGTTGAGGCACCTAAGTCAGCCCAGCTATCCCTGTGTAGGCCTTCAGTCACCGCTTCACATGCAGGTAAGAAAGGATTGGAAGAGACTGTGTCACCACACTCAAAATGCTAGGTGCAAGTTAGATATCTGAGGTGGACAGGCTGGTTTCTAGCCCATTTTTTCTTCCTCCTACACTCTCATATTCATTCCTGCTTATTTTCTGTAAATTACTCAAGAAGCCAGTGGGTCAAGTATGTCATCTACTTTTGTTCTTGCCACGCGCAAATTAAGTTTACCTTTAATTCACCTGTGTGTAGTGTAAAGAGGTTTCACAATGACTGGCCGCTAAACAGTACTTAATTCAGCCGTGCAGAACTGCAAATCATGAAAACAATGAATCACCATTTATGTAAACCAGAAAATCTAGCCCTGTGCTAAGAATAATTCAATCTGTCTCTAAAAAGGATTGTCTACAAATAGCTTCTCCCCTCTAAAATGCTTCTACTTGGTTGGAGTTCTCCAAGGACTGGTTCTTTCCTTTCACCTTTTGAAAGTGCAATGATAAAAGAAAGGTCAAAGGTGCTAGTAGTAGTCCAAATGATGAGAAAGCTTTGTTGTGTGTTCCCCCACCCCCTTCACTCGTGTACATTCTCTTTTTCAAACAATTCTCCAAAACAATATATTTGTCTGAAAGGAGTTATAGAAACATCCTTATGGATTTGGTTACTCTCTGATCTCATTTCTGTTCTCAAAGTCTCACTTAGTGTTAATTTAAATGAATTTCAAGCAGCAGTTCATTCTTCTGTGAAAGGATGAGTGGCGTGTGCCTTTACATTCAAAACCTGATTTCTCATTTACTGTCAGATTAGTTAATAAAGGGATGACCTGAAGAATGTAAGGATTTTCAACAAAAGTTTTAAGGCTGCTGCTGTATTTTGTCAATACTTTAAATAAAGTAATTAATGATTGACAAATGCGTTTACCTCCAAAGACCAGCCTTCCCTCCTTCCTTCCCTTCCTTCTTTCCTTCCTTCCTTCCTTCAGCCATACCAGAACCCAAATTCAGGCCAGAACATTCATTTTAATAACTTTTTTTAATGAATCACAGAATCACAAGATGGTTGAAGCAGGAAGGCATCTCTGGAGATCATCCAGTCCTAGCTCCTCCTCAAACTATGGTCAGATAGGGAAAGTTATTCAGGGCTATGGCCAGCAGAGTTTGGAATATCTCCAAGGATGCAGACTCCACAACCTCTCTGGAAACCTCTTCCAGTGTTTGACCACCCTCACAGTGAATAAGAGTTTAGAGATTTTTTTTAATCTTTAAATGGAGCATCCTGTGTTTCCGTTTGTGCCAATTGCCTTCTGTTCTCACACTGGGCATCACTGAAAAGAGCCTGGCTCCATCTTTACTTCCCCTGTTAAGTATTTTTACACATGGATAAGATCTCTCCAAGTCTTCTCCTCTCATAGAATCATAGAATCATTTAGGTTGGAAAAGACCTCTAGGATCATCTAGTCCAACCTTCATCCAACATCTCCCTGACCCCCAGACCATGTCTGAAAGCACCACACCTACCTGTTTTTTGAACACCTCCAGGGATGGTGACTCAACCACTTCCCTGGGAAGCTTGTTCCAATGGCTAATCACTCTTTCAGTAAAGAACTTCTTCCTAATATGCAATCTAACCCCCCCCCCCCGGCACAACTTGAGGCCACTAACTCTTGTCCTATCACTAGTTACTTGGGAGAAGAAACCAGCACTGGGCTCACTACAACCTCCTTTTAGGTAGTTGTAGAGAGCAATGAGGTCTCCTCTCAGCCTCCTCTTCTCCAAGCTAAACAATCCCAGTTCCCCCAGGCACTCCTCATACAACATATTTTCCAGACCCCTCACCAGCTTTGTTGCCCTCCTCTACACCCGCTTCAGCACCTCAATGTCCTTCTTATACTGTGGCACCTAAAACTCTCTGGGCAGTCCCAGTTCCCTCAACCTCTCCTCCAACTGCTTGACAACTTCTGTGTCCCTAGCTCTACTCACTCCAGTACATCCATGTCTCTCTTGTACTGGGGAGCCCAGAACTGGACCCAGCACTCCAGGTGTGTCTTGCCAGTGCTGAGCACAGGGGAACAATCACCTCCCTCAACCTGCTGGCAACACTCCTCCTAATGCAGGCCAGCAAACTGTTGTCCTTTGCCACAAGGGTGCATTCCTGGATCAGGTTCACTTGTTGCCCACCAGGAACCTCAGTGCTTTTTCTGCAAATCTTCTTTCCAGCTGGTGAGTTCCTAGGCTGTTCTTGATAATATGAGATTATTCCTCTCCAGGTGAATGGCTTTGCTTTTCCCTTTGTTCAACATCACGAGATTCTGCTTGCCCCATTTCTCCAGCCTCTCAAGGTCACTGTCAACATGAACCCTGGTCTATAATTTGCTTTTCATTTAATTTTAATATATAATGAGGCTAGTTCATAAACCCAGATTGAAAAAAAAATCCATATTCATTACAAAGACCCAAACTTTATTTTTGTTTGAACTAGAGTTCCTTTTTTAGAGAAGTATTAAAATGAAATTGCCATTTTCCAGTAATAAGTGAAAGCAAACAAACAAAACTCTTTCATTCCTCCTAGGCTATAACCTTTGACACCTGTGTAAAAACTCCATTTCATTTTTTTGCTAAGAGTATGTCTGACTTTGACTTGCAATTACCAGAATTTGAGCTTTTAGACTGAAAAGCTGTGTATTCTCAGACCTGAATTTCCCATGCAGAAACTCTAGTCCTCGATGGATTGCATTTTTCTTTAAGCCTTCTACAAATTTGATGAGTTTCTTGTAGCTATCATGGTAAGATGTCTCTCTTCACTCATTGCATCATTCTCAGGTGTTTCTGAGTTATCTTCACACTTGCTCCTACATTGCTGAAAGCAGAACAAAATACCATGTCCTGGTAGTACTTACATTGGTATTAAAATTCATTTTTTGCCTAAGTGTTGGTGTCTAGTGAAAATTTAGATGCACGCCTGTATCTTGCCTAGCTTCCGTCTGCCACCCCAAATGGGTCTTAATCTCTGGTAGGTCCTTTGTTTTATCTGTGCAATATCCTTGGTGTTTTGGATCCTGAACAGCACTTCCTATGGCACTAGACACCTGTTCAGGCAGCTGAGTTTTACCCAGTGTCCCTACACACAGTTCATCAATTATAGTATATATCCACTCTGTCATGTTAATCTCTTGATCATAACATTGCATGAGAAATGATATTCAACTAAATATTTATCTCTACTTTTTTCCAGAGTAATTTCTTCTGAGGCTAGCAGCTGTTATCCTGCTTGTCCTACAGTCTTTTTCTTGGCTTTGGTTGTACACTTCAGTTGGTGCTGAAATTTCCACTTTACTGAGCAAATTAGAATACCCCCAAACCATGTTCTCATTATGGTTCCAATTTTCTCAGTCTTTGAATATCATGAAGCTGTATAATAATATATGAAGATTGTTTTTATGTTGTTATCCAAAGGCATTTAAAAAAATGTCCCTTTAAAGTGATTTACTCCTTTTGATTATAGGTAGAGACATACCAATCAACCTTCTAGTGAAAGGCATGCTTCTTTCATATCATTCAGTCTTCTTAAATGATTTAGTTCAGTATAACATTTCAGATGCCTTACAGAAATCTGAATATGTCAACACCTTGTGTAATCTCAGTCTGTTTCATTTTCTGTTCTGCAGTTAGAATTATAAAGTTCCCTGTTTACCATAGGTTTTGTCCTTTGGCTTTGATTTTATATGTATTTAAAGAAAGGTACATCAGCATTAAGACTGTCAAACTGATGCAGTCATACAGATGCAAGGGATTTATTTAAATGAATTGAAAAGTAGATTTTATCTTTGCTGATGCTAATGGGCCAGTACATCTTCATGAATCATAAAAGACTAAAGTGCCCTCATCTACACAAACATTTAGCTAAAGTCTAGCAGGATCACACCCTGAGGGTAGCTTGAGGACAAGGAGAAAATTGTGACTGAAGGAGAAAGAACATCCAAATGCAGTTCAAGATGCACCATCCCACCAGGTAGGAACTTGAAGACAATTCAGAAATCACACGAACCTCCTGAAAAGGTATCTATTTGAGATGAATCTCAAGATTCCTACTAGGAGGCAGGGGAGGACTATCTCTTTCTGGTTAGTAGAGTTGACCTCTGGTTCCTGTTGGCTCAGCAGAAGGTGCAGAATAGTTCTCAGCTGAAGGAATATTTGTCCGTCTGTCCCTGGTGTGCTCTTCGCAGGTCAGTGGGGACACATTGGTGGTAAGGAACATGGGAATACTGGCAAGTGTGACTTTGTGCTCCACTCATGTGAGAGATGGCTCCTCACTGTTTGATTCGCTGCTCTCCCCAGTACTTCTTCTCTACCAAAGGTTTAATGTTAAACTCTTAAATTAATTTTAAGATTATGTCATAATCAAGACTCCTCAAAAGTATCATTTCCCTGTTCATGAAGTTCCTGGAAGGCAAAAAAAAACCCCAAACCAAAGGAAAAAACCCAAACTCCAAAACTATTACAAGCAGAGCAATATGTGTTTTACACAAAATAGTCACTGCAGGCCTCATTTTCAAAAGTGTTGTAATGTTTGCTTATCTTTGCCTAACTAAAAAAAAAAACCTAGATGCCCTAAAATAGGCACATAAAACTTCAGAGAAACAGAAATCATTCTATTAGAGCTATAAGCACATTTATGTGACAATTAATTATATTCTAAATATCATGGTGAAAGTTTGACAGTAAAATAAAATATGAAGGTAATTTCACATACAAATATATGCTCATTTTTTTAATGTATTATCCATTCAAATGTATCTATTTCTATATACTTCAGATGCAACATTATACTCCACTTCTTTCATTCAAGTTATTCAGTTATGAAACATGGTCTTATTTTACCCTGTTTGGGTACAAATGTCTGGTAGGAGTGGGGACAGAATCCAGATAACTTAAGCTACAGTACTGTTGGATGAGGGAAGCATGAAGAGAACTGATGCACAAGCCCTGCAACAGCCTCCAGCTGTTCTTTTCCTCTCAGTGTTAAAATTGCAGTAGTTCTTATAGCCAGCTTGTTACTTTAAAAATGCTTCCAGAATATCTTATTCAGCTAGAGTAGGTGTTTTTCCTTAGTCCTACTGTACAATCAACCTGCATGAGTAACTGTCTAAGAATGTTTACAGGACATTTAATCAGCAGGAGATACCTACATTTACAGAGGTAATAGGAAATCCCCTGTGGCTTTGTACCTAATTTAGTCATCTTTAAAGCTTAGTATATTTAGTGTTGCAGCTGGGGACTGCTACTCTCAGGAGATTCTCAGCACAGAATGAAAATTCAGCACCTCATCTGCCTAAAGTGAAATTCTGTTTGTTTCAGGAAGGTCTAACTGTTCTGCTAGATCAGGAAGTTATGGTCCTTGTGCCCTGAAAATTCTCAGTAGAAATTCAATTATGAAAAACTAAAAAAGGACCCTAGGAAACTTGAAGATTATTTCTCTTTGTGAATGGAAAGTAATTAATAGACTGGTCTTTACTACTTAGATATTAAAAATGGAACCTACATTCCCAACACACAGAAACGAGCATCAACATTGAAAAAATATTGGAAAGGCTCCCTTAATTTATCCTTTAAATCATACCAGATCCGAGCTGACACAGCCAGCTGCCATTCATCAGTGCTACATACTGTGGTCAGTCCCTGGCTCTTCTATCTCATATTCTGAAATTCCACTTATTCTACCCTGATAGAGATGAAAAATGTATACCAGAAAGCATTAATATAATTGAAAAATAAATTTCTATAATATTTTGCCTACTAATTTTCTTCCACCTCATGTTGGAATTAGTTCCTTTTAGGAGAAAATAGGAGCTAAAATGTTGTTCTAAACTTTTGATTAAAATGTGAGATATCATAAAAGTTTTTGTATGGAATTAAGTTAAGAAAGGTACAGAAGCATTGCATAATACCACAGGAACAGATGCAATGCAACGAAGTAAAAGCTGAACCATGTTATTTGTGACATTTAAGCAGATCTTGTCTTACTGTTCTTTTAATTTTTGCACTACTAAGCCAGATGTTTCGGACTGAAAATTTCCTTGATGCTCTGGAACAGCATGGTAGCTTTCATTGCTCTTTATGCTTGCAGGCAGATTCCATCTCCAGTGGTACACCACATTTTGTTTGACAGAATGAAGAGACCATATTACTTGGTTAAACTAAGAAATGGAGAAAATTGGGCTTGTAATACCTATTTTACCAACTTTTAAAAATAAGCAAAATACTTAACCACATGCCCAAGGACTACTGGTGTTAGTGGTACTCCTGAGAAACTTTATGGTAAACACTAGATCAAGTCTCTGTTAGATAAATCCTCCTGCACTATCAATAGTGGCAAAAAGGGAAAAAGAGAGCAGGTGAAGAAACAACATAGTGAAGCTGTTCACAACCTAAAGCACAAAGTTCAGGATCATCTAGGAGGGTGAAAGGCTATGTAGAATTTTCCATATCTAAAGCCAGATTACATCACTAAAAGCAGATATATCTCTACAGTTCTCCTGCCTTGATGTTCTATCTGTGAAGAGAAATATTCACAACTAAGAATCTCAAAATGGAGAATGAAGAAACAGAAAAGCTGACAAGATGCTTCTCATTAAATATAGGGCTCAGTTCCTGAATGTAGCTGAACTAAGCTTCAGTTTATCACTCAAAATAAACAAATGGGAAGCAGAAACTTTGAAAAAGTCGGCCAAAGAAGCAACTTATCAGAAAACCAGCCCTGACATATGGTGTCTCCGTTTTCAAAAAGGACTAGAAATTTATCCATTACAAATTAACTCCCTCATAGATGTCTTAAAGGGAACAACAATAATGATCATGATGCTTATAAATAATTAATTCTTTTTGCAAGCTCTTTGCTTCTGGATCTAAGCCTTCTTCCACATGCCATGGCCCTGAGACTGGCTTCTAACCAAGTTCTGGCCAAAATTCAAAGCATGGCTGATTTGAATGAAGCCAGTACAGAGGGCACGGTTGTTTGATGTAACTTTACATCTACACTGTAGATAACATTACAGATTAGTTAAGGTCTATGTACCGAGACCCAAATGGCTTACCCAAATCACACTAGTAACTATGTTGTATGCACTTGTTTTTTCATCAAAACTTATATTTTGTGGTTGTAGTCCTAGACTACAGACCTGTACGGGTGGAAGTGTGGGTTAGATGAGTGGACAGAGAGGTGGATTGAGAACTGGCTGAATGAAAGAGCTCAAAGTGTTGTTATCAGTGGCACAAGAGTCTAGTTGGAGGCCTGTAGCTAGTGGAGTTCCCCAGGGGTCAGTACTGGGTCCAGTCTTGTTCAACATATTCATCAATGACCTGTATGAAGGGATGGAGTGTACCCTCAGCAAGTTGACTGATGATACAAAACTGTGAGGAGTGGCTGACACACCAGAAGGCTGTGCTGCCATTCAGTGAACCTTGGGCAGTCTGGAGAATTGGGAGGAGGGGAATTTAATGAAGTTCAAGAAGTGCAAGTGTAGAGTCCTGCACCTGAGGAGGAATAACCCCATGTACCAGTATACATTAGGGGCTGACCTACTGGAAAGCAACTCCATAGAGAAGGATCTGGGAGTCCTGGTGGACAAGTTAACGATGAGACAGCAGTGTGCTCTTGTAGCCAAGAAGGCCAATGCTATACTGGGATGTATTAAGAAAAGTGTGACCAGCAATCAAGGGAGGTTCTCCTAGCCCTTTACTCTGCCCTAGTGAGACCACATCTGGAGTACTGTGTCCAGCTCTGGGCTCCCAGTTCAAGAGAGACAAGGAACTGCTGAAGAGACTCCAATGAAAGGCTACAAAGATGATTGGGAGACTGGAGCTTCTCTCCTAGGAGGAAAGGCTGAGAGACCTGTGTCTGTTTATCCTGGAGAAGAGAAGGCTGAGAGGGAATCTTACCAATGTTTATCAACACCTAAAGGGTGGGTGTCAAGAAGATGGGGCCAGTCTCTTTTCAGTGGTACCCAGTGGCAGGATAAGGAGCAATGGCCACAAACTGGTAGACAAGAGGTGCAACTTAAACCTCAGGAAAAACTTCTTTACTCTGAGGCTGACAGAGCACTGGAACACACTGCCCAGAAAGGTTGTGGAATCTCTGTCTCTGGAGACATTTTAAACCATTCTCGATGTGTTTCTGTGTGATCTACTCTAGGATCTTGCTCTAGCAGGAAGGTTGGACAAGATGATCTTTAGAAGTCATTTCCAACCCCTAACCATTCTGTGATTCTGTGATTCCATATCTCAAAAGCTGCTGCAGTGGGCACAAACAGATGCTCCCCTCCTTGTGATTGGCCCCTGTGCAGCATTGGCAGGACCACATTGCCCTCGTTACCCATTCCCAGCTGCAGGGCTTCCTAACACTGCATCAGCTTGGGCAGGAGGTGCTCAAGTCTGCCTGCAAAATACCCTCTACATGCTCTCCCTGACTTTAGAAAAGCTGCCTCAAGCCGAGCCATGGTACAAACTGCAGCTGAGAGTCAAAGATGTTCCTTACTTACACAGATGATAAAGCAATTAGGTATGAGATTGTTGTTTCTCTTTTAAACCGGTGAGCAATATTCCTTATAAAGCATATAAAGCCCTGTTTTCTGTGATACACAGAAAGAGCAGAGCACAGACAAGGAATACTAAGTCACCCTACATCCAGCTTTTCATTATGCAATGCTGCAGTGCTTGTGCCATAAGGGTGACTGAACAATCTTCTAGATGAAAGTCAGCTATAAAGAATAAAATGCCAGCACAATCTTCTGATGGTTGGTTTTCAGTGCTCCCTCTGCTCGTGTTTCTGTCCTTATAAATATTCTATGCTTAATCAGTGTATTACTGTGCTGATTGTTAGGGGTGAACATGAGGCCAGAAAGGCAGGGAAGGAGTTAACTGCTGTGCTGCTACTGCACTTGGTTGTAGGTTTCCTAGCCAAGAGTTTTCTTGCATGGCTTTAACTGATGTGATAAGACACACCTGTCAAACCTTTGAAAGGTGACTAGTGACTTTGTGTAATGCCCGGGAAAGGCAGTAATTTAGAGTCATGAGGTCTGAGAAACAAAATTTTTTCAAGGTCTCCAACTGTGCATGCAAAAAGACTGAGGTACCCATTTGAATCACTTTGAAAATAAATATACATAATATCAGAGCTATGGTTTAATCATAGCATGGCTGGTATTTAGGCACTGCAGATTTGCTTACCACTGAACTACCGTTTTCCTCTTTCCAGGATGTATCTCTGTAAAATAAGAGTGTTGTCTGACTTCCTTACTTCTCTTTTTACTATATTATCCTGCCTGAATACACTGAGAACCATACTGTGCAAACTCTCAGGGTATAAAATAGCATTAGAGACAAGATCCCAGAGCAAATAGCTTCAAAGAATTGCTGTAACTAGGGCCGAAGCCAAGTAGATTCCTCATACCTGGAATTATGAAGGTCGAGACAGATAGCTGACTTTTTCTAGGGTTGAGATTGAGATGGAGAAGGACAAGACCAAGGCAGGTTCTGAATGATCACAATCGTATGAACCACCTGACAATATCACTTTGGGTAGCAGATGTGTATGACTGGATGCCTGCTCATATTAAACTTTCTTTAATCAAATGTTTTACAGGTAATTTTCTGGAAAAGGCCAAGCCTAGATGTTTGGAGTCAGAAATACTTTTTTTTTGCCTCCCTCATAATATCAATAATAGAGTTATGTTTCTGGTTCAGTATCACCACATTTGTTGGAATAGTCAATGGGCAAGTGCTTAGCAGCTTTTAGGAGATCCATGATCCCACGATTCCTTCCAAATGCTGTGTAACTATGTGATCCTTCTTTGCCTCCCCTCACACCCTATGCATCTAGATGCGCCATGGGCATATGCACAGCTCTCCTTGCAAAGGTATTGGGGCAGAATGTGGTCCTTCCCAACTGCCTGCACAAGGGATCTAGTCTGATATTTTCAAAGGTTGTTGGTTTATTTGGTGGCTTGGTAGGGGATTTTTCATTTATTTGGGGGGTTTTTGATGTGTTTTGCTGAAAAGTCAACTCTGGTAAAAGATTAGATTCTAAAGAAACCCCTTTTAAAGACATTTATCTTTTTTGTTTGTATTGAAATAACACTATTATTAAACATATGCTGATTGTAAAGGATGGAGCAGTTTATAGACCATGTTTGCCTTATGTTTGTATCTGCTCAGCACTGGATGTGATTCATGTCTTCTCTGTGCTAGAGAGTGAAAGTCATGGAGCGTGTGTGTGTTCGTACTGGTCTAGACATGCCTACCAGGAGACTGACAACAGATGGTGCTCTCTTGGAGATAACAATGACAATCAGCAACTGGACATTAACTTCTTAACAACTGGCAGCTAAGGGGGACAGTGCACGTGTAAATGTTGTGACTAGAGTTTCAAAGCAAGGAGAGGTGTCCAGAGGCTTTACTAGGAAGGTGATTGCCTAGTGCAGGGAGTGAATAAATCCTGGGGGTGGTGAGCCAGAGGCGTGAGTAATGCTGCCAAGGGAGATGTGTGTGCATGTTTTGTTTTCTGCATTTAAGGCTGAAGGGACTCTTAATAACTAATATCTTGTTTTCAAAGGTTGTGCAGAACTGACTCGTGTCCCAGCTGCACTAGGTGTCAGGCTGCACTGCAGCTGCTGAAAGAGTCAGTGTGAGACCTAAAGGAGCTCATAGTAGGAGCCTTGTTTATGAGAGGAGTCAGAGTTGAGCAATAACCAGGCTCATCCTGGGTAAAAGCCAGAGGTGATTTTACTCCTTGCACGTGGTGCGAAACTGAAGCATTTTGTTTTCACTTCTCAGTGTCTCATCAGCCCACAAATAATTGTAAAAGTTACAGGGAGTTTCTAGAAGCTTTATTTCTGTTCTGGAGTGGAAGAAACTTTGAAATAATGGGTATGGATCAATGCCACCCTGTCCTTCATCACTGAAAGTATTGTTCTGCATGGGCACCTTGAGTGACCGTCTTTCACTTTCTGAAATAGTGGCTCATAATAGTGGCCTTGAGAAGCCTTGTGGACTAAAAAAGATATGATCTGTTAATCACTGTTGCCTAATTCCACTCTTGTGCCATGTTAGATCCAAGCAATGAGTTGTCAGAAGGGTAAGAATCAATTTTAAGCAGTAAAATACATCAAACCGTGTAGTCTGCTAAATTGCTCCAATACAGATGAATGGCTTTTTTTAAAGCAGCTGTCAAGTTCACAGCAAGCAAGATGAATCTTCCCTTTTTCTGTGTGTTTTGATCAGCACATCTGCAAGACTAACATCTGCTATTACATCTTTGTACTTGCATGATATTTTGCAGCCAGGCTACTGGCATATTTTTAAGTAGAAAATGATAATTCAAAATACATGATAATCAAGGAAAATTTAGTACACATTAAAAATAAAAATGACTCTTTCTTATTTTGTTTTGAGGCGTGAAAGGGGAGAAGAAATCTTGTGTTTGTATTACAAATTTCTTTGCCTACTCCTAACACAGGGCATGCACAACTCTACGACCTTCATGTACCTTTTCACTTTGTATTGTCAAGAAAATCTGTACTAAGCAGGATCATTTAGGAGCTGGCTGGAAAAAAATGGTTATGAAATAGCAGTAAAAAGAAATTTGGAGATGGATAAACATCCATGGTAAAACTACTGGATAAAACTACTGGGTAAAACTACTGAAGACACAGGAAGAAAAGTCACACAAAATCATAGCTGTTCTCTTCTGTTTGTGACTGCATCCAGTTCCCACTGTTTGCAGTGTGCATGGTTGTACACACAAGCAAGAGGGATTGCACCTTCACCTTACTAACCATCATGTCAAAGTTAGTTCCTAGGCTCCCTCTACAGTCAATGGAGAAAAATAGTTACCTCTGAAGGGCAAATTCCCCTCTCTTCTTTGGACATGTACTTTATAGATTTCAAGGTGCCTTCCTTCATAAGGATTTGTGAACAATGAAGTAAGTTATCTGGCTACTTAAGCATCTTAACAGTGAGAGCACGGAAATGGCCATCTCTGCTTATACTTTTCCATTCATCACTTAAAAATTATCTGTGTTTACCGAATAGAAAAATCCCCAAGTATTTTTAGGTATCTGTGAAGATGTCTTCTATCCTTTATGACATAACAAGACTTTTGGCCTGTTTCAGCAATGTATGTTTTTTATATAGGTAATATTTCTTCTTATACATTAATTCCAAGGTTTAATAAAGATTAATATATAGGTTTTGAATTATTTAATTTAAAGCCATTAAGTGGAGCTAGGCTCCTCCTCATCCACAACCTCAACAGGAGATCTGTCATTTGAGAATTTGTTGCTATCAATTGTCACTAACATGGGGTAACTTACCTCCTTTGTGGTCCTATCTTCTGCACTGCACTAACCATTATATATGGAGAATATACCAGGCTTCTGTAAGTTTTATTCATCATAACCCTCTGCAGATTTTACAAGTCTGGTTCAGCCACTTTCTTAAGGCACTCCTGGCTGTGACCTCATATCTGTTGAATGATGAGATTTTATTCTGTTTTTCTTTTTTTGTTTTATGTTTTTGTTGGAGGGTTTTTGTTTGTTTGTTTGTTTTGTTGTGTTGGGGTTTTTTGTGGGTTTTTGCTGTTGTTGTTTGGTTGTGTTTTTTTTCTCAAAAGAGACACTGTTGAAGTCATTCTTTCTTCCTGTTAAGGAGTATGCTGTAGAAGGAGATCTTCAAGGAGATCTGAGTGCTATATTCATACAATAGACAAGAACAAGTTGTTCCAGTGACAAATACAAAAGATGAATGTTAGGATAACCTTTGTGGTAAAGACTCTGTGTGAATTTAAATAAGAACTAAAAAAAGAGAGGGTTCAGAGAAAAGGCAATGAGATAAATTTTCTCATGTCCAAACATCCAAAAATTGATTCTCCTTTGGAGATCTAAATTAATATGGATATTGTAAATGTGGTAACCAACTCCAAAAAAAAAGAGAGAGGGAGAAAGGGGCTGTTTCTGCCCTCTAAAATGGATACTGACAAAGTCAAGGTGTGAACAGCTAAGTAGCTCCTGAGTTAGTGTTCACTGCTTTTAACTCCAGGTGCTAAGCTCTGCCAGCAGACATTGATAAACAGTAACAGAAAACAAACCTTGTTAACAGTTACAGACAGTCTCAAAATCCAAGTTAGTAACAGTTATAGCGCTCCAGATTTTGTCTCTGATAACTAGCAGAGAACTTATATTCTTGCAGCATACTTTACATACTTAAAAATAGTTAATAATAGTGAAACAGAGCTTTGTTTTCATGGCGTGCAGTGATAAATGCTCCATTGCATTGTCCCACCACAGCCACTGTGCTTTAATTAAAAATGTCATGCTACAGTGGTGCTTGAAAATATGCAAGTTTAAGCCACTCTGGTTTGTTCCATACTCTTGTCCTTAAATTAAATGAGCAATCAAACCACTCCATTAGCAGGCTGGAAGGGCTGACATATTTCTGTATTTGGCTCTGAAAAGGCAATTTTTCTTGACATTGTGAACACTGGATCTCAGCTTCATTATTGGTGCCAGATCTTCTGACAACCAAGGCAGAAGTTGAGCTCATACATCAAGAATGCTACAGTTTCTTGGTAAGATCCCCAAACTGTAAAATACTCAAGAAAGGAGTAACTGCTTTTCTTCTCCCATTTAAGTTTTGTTTTTACCTTGGAGAAGACATAAATGCTGGAAGACTTAAGTTCTTCAAATATAGTATAAAGTAAAAATTAAAGGAAATTTCATTTGAAATGCCACATAAGCTAGGAATATCTCAGGAATAATTTGATGATCACAGTGAAATTCTTACAGAAATTTTTATTAATAAATAAAGACAAAAGATTAAGTAGTACAGTGCCATAAAAAAATTTGTAGGAGCATTTGGGAATATGGAAACCACACTGGTATTTCAAGTGCCTGTGTGAAAATCTCTGATATGTAGTAGAAAAGAGGTTGAATTTTACTCAATACCACCAGCAGCCATGCTTAGCTTTTACATTACTGTGCACACATTCTAAAAGTGTAATAAAATGGGTGGCAAACTCCACAGATGTCCTACACATCCAGATAGACAGGCTTGCTCTTCTCCTCTTCCACGAGCATCCCCACAGAATTATCCTGCCCTGGAGTCAGGACAAAAAACTTTTTGGGGAAACCTGAAGTTAGACCACAATAGTCCTCAAGTCAAAACCTGGCCAGTCTCCTCAGGCCTCCAGCATGAGCTGAGAGCCCTAAAGCTGCTTTAGTAATCAAGCACAATATTTTCTGGGAATATGACTGTTGTCAGTGCTGTTTATGACAGCTTTTTCAGGGTCATACGCAGGTGTAACACAACACATGCAATCTGTGTATAAGGTTATAAAAACAGTAAGCTCTTTACGCCTACAACAGAAACGCTACAGTGGCATCAACAGATAAATAGATAATATATAACTCTCTCCTTCCCTAAAGCCAATAGGGGTGCTTTGGTTGCTTTGTTCTGCTGTAGAATATCTTTCCACATTCTTTTTCCTTATCTTCTGAAACCTCTAATGTGAAAAATTTTCTGTCCCCAAAGTGGCCTTCTCCACACCACCAAGACGTCTCTACTCAGGCAGTTGAATAAATAGTACTATACCTGCCTGGCTGGGGAAAGGCACAGCATTGCAGGGAGAATGCAAATTGCATATTTACTGAGGACTCTCATAATAGTGCTGTTTTCTAATAAATTATGTATAAGCTTTTCTTATGCAGATTCCCTTAGATCCCTTCGCCACTCTCCTTGACCAGCTGTAGAAAAGTCTGGTAAAAGCTGTTTTGAAGCAGCTCCTCTGAAGGAGCTGTATTTGATTCTTCTCTGAATCCCCAGCTTCCTCTTCCTACAGATCCCCCAGCATAGCTCACATGGGTTATGGCTCCACTGCCTTGCTCATGCTCCAGGTTACACAGGACGCCTCCAATCAGGACCAGATCTAGCACAGGGCTGGCATGTTCCCTCAAGCTAGAGTCTCCACACCTGGTGGCTGCAGCAGCAATTCTGGCAGATTGGCTCCTCATATCTGGCAGATATGGCTCCTCTGATTGTACCAATGCCACTGCTTGTGGAGCTGGAATGTGAAACCTCTTTGGTGAAATGGTCTACGTGTGTGTGTTTCTAGTTAACCCAGACATCGCTGAGCCAGTCCTCATAAAGTCTCCAAAAGACATGATGTGAGTACAGCTCAGGGGGCTGGCTGAAGAAGAACTGAACAGCAAGGGGTGAGAGAGGCTGAGGGAAGAGCTCCTTGAAGTAGCCATGCTGCTGAGGTGTGTCAAGAAAATATTGTCAATATTTTTTCCATTTGCAAATACCTGTTGGCTTTCCATTCATGGGTTTATGGAAACATCCAACTTGTGTATATACAGACATAGGCTAAATGGAAATATATATGCATTAACTTTCCAAATTCCATTCCTACCATCATGGGAATTATTTTAGCTTTCTAAAAATATGATACATTTAGATTGTCTATCTGCTTTTAACAGCACTATTTTCAATATAAGTCTTTGGTAAGGTCACCAGATGTCCCAGTTTAATGAGTGTCCCATTTTCATGATGACAGTAACAGAGACAGTAAGGTGCCCTGGTTTTTAAAACCATTGGAGAGCCTTCTGCTGTCCTGGGTGCATAATCATTAAGACTTTGTGAATGAGAAAAAGAGGATTGTCACAGGAAAGAGAAGCATTTTAAAGTGACAGCAAAGTAAAATACTAATTTTGCTTTCCTGTTGAAAGTGCATCAAACTCCCCCTGATCACTTACTGTTATGTTTTTCTGCCATGCCAAGTTGTTCATATTAATAAATATTTCAACTGAAATTCAGATTTAAATGAACTGTAATTTCATTCACTCAAGATGTGTAGTTACAGCTGTCAAGAAAGCTATTAGGTTTTATTCCACCTGATTTTTTTTTCCTTATGGTACTGTAGAAATTGAAACCAGCTCACCGATACAATGCATCTTTTGTTTTGCAACCAAAGTTCTCTGCTAATATTTTTTTCAAATTAGTAGTTACCTTATATCACACTTAACGTGCTAGGACAAAGTATTCCTTGTTCTTCCCCAATTTCATCTAAAAGGTGAGTGAATCTGAAGTAGTGAGTGAATAGTGCCAAGGCAAGTGAGTGGTGGTGTCAGTCCCCATTTTCCTTAGTTAGCCCTGAGCCTGACTGCTAAAAGTCCCACCTCCAGATGTGGGCTTTCAATACCTTCCTGTCCGTGGTCAAATTCATAAAAATAATTTAAAAAAAAAGGATGTTAAGAAGAAAACAAGAGTTAAGAATACAAAAGGCTGAAGGAGGCTATGTGTTCTGGAAAGTGCCACAAGCTCTACTTAGTCATGGTTGGATTTAAATACCTTTTTAGATGACTATGATGGTTTTGTTCAAATGTCTTTGTCAGAGCTATGAAGCAAAGCAGTTAAGACAATCTATGAAGGTAGCATTTGGCATTCAAAAATTAAAGTATGCTTGAAATTATATACAACAGCAAACCTCATTCCTCTCTTTGCTCTTTTCTTTGTTTAACACTTTCCCTGCCAGTCAAGGACAATAATTATTAGTTTTGTGGATTCCTGACTGAATCCCTTAAGTCAATTCATTCAAATTGGTGGATGCTTTCACTGCCTCTGCTTATATCAAGGTAATACAGCAAAATTCAGTCCTCTTCTGCCAACGTCATGCTTTTATATCACTCTTGATCAAGCCAAATCCCAGAGAAAGCAAAATAGACCAAAATCTGCCATTTATTTTATTTAAAAAAATTAGAGAACACACCATTTACAATGTGTGATCTTTTAAAATGCATAATATGCTATAATCCTATGCTTAAATAAACTATATGGCTTTAATATGTTTCATTTGTGCACCTTTTTTCTTAGTTTCATCTCTCAACTGGTACTGCATGTCTGCTCTTCAGAGCCAAGCACTTTGAATGCTTTCTAAAGGGAATTTGTTTAGATCCTCACATTGCAAAACACATACCTGTGCATGTCCAGGAGTCCTGCAAGCAGAGCATAAGCTCTATAAATGTGTTTCTTTAGATGAAAAAGAAAAATCTAGATAGCCCCATGACTCTTGCCCTGAAAAGGAACACCAGTGTGCTGCTAGTACCCATTATAGCGCACTCTGTACAGGCTGTTTCATTAAAAACTTTCATCCTCCTAAAGGGGTGGGGTAACTGAATCTAAGGGATAAAAACCCCACAATAACTGCACACAATTCAGCTCCCAAATAGGGCCTAACATGATTACAATAATAAGCATCACACTGTGCTCAACAGTACTCCAACTCGTGTAGCTAGGGTATAAAATATTAAACACCTCTCCAAAGGAAAGCATTTTAAATTAAAATGGCAACAACAAGTCTGGGAGAGCACTACAGTGTGGGCTAGACTGCTGTCAGTCTAAGTGTGCTGATAAAGATGGGAAAGGTTTACTGACGTGGCTAAGGACCGGTCAAGAATACAGTCCATGCCTTCCTCCAGAGGAATCAGAGGAAGTATGATGGGAAGGTTGAAAAACTGCCAACTATTTCCATTAAACTTTGACTAAGTAGTAAATCCTGAGATTTTAATGATGCTGCTCAGTAGATCCTTGCTCAAATGCTGAGATGGCCACAGCCTCTGGCTCCTCTAAGGCCAGAAGGCTGGGGCTGCAGGGACAGCTGTCTCATGACACCAGGTCAGCTGGCAGCTGTTTTCAGAAGGTATGCCAAGTGTTGGAACATACTGAAAAGGAGAAGAGGCAAAACAGCATCATCACCATGGCACAGTATAAATCTCTAGGGTGTTTGCATCTTGAAAACATAACAGAGATCTTAGGTCTCTGTTTAAAAGGAGATAAAGTAGGAAAGATCCAATGAAAGCAATGAGAAGCGCCAAAGGAGGGGAGTGGTTTTAAATGAGGAATGACTAAACTGACTGAGGGTTTAACCAGATGGGAAATTGAGGGCCACATAGCACAGGTAATATGCTAACTGACCTGAATGTCAAGAGGGAATGGATTTTCCCCATCTCTTTCAGTGCAAGAAGCAAGTGGTATCTAATTACACCAGTAAGTGGCAGATTTAAAACAAGAAAAAGGAGACTGTTCTTCACATGTTGAGCATATAAACCATGAATCTTACAACTGGTGGAGTTAAAAGTTTGCATGAGGTCAAGAAGCAGCTGGACAAATCAAGGGGGCAAAAAATGCATTAGTGACTACCAAAAGCAAAGACTGTGTCTCTGCTCAGTAAGTCTCTGAGCCACAAGCTACAGAAGACTGGAAGAGTATTTTGAGAAAGCATTTCTGAGTTGTTAATATTGCTAAATAATTGTTACTGTCAGATTTTTATACTGCTTTCATGTTGCCAGCCCTCCTGGGTGCTGCTGGAGGACAGAGGGCTGGCTAGACTTTTCTTAGCCTAACCCTTCTTATGAATTTATGTTGAATACATTAAAAATGTAACTAGAAAGATACAAAAATGAAGACCATAGTTTAAAATATGAGGAAAATACACTAAGAGATTGTTTGTTGTTGCTGTTTAAATTATATCCCACAGTGTCTCTTTGTGAAACTGATCTTTCACAGTTTCAATCATCCTGGGGGCAGCAAAAATATACAACTCTTTTGCAGTCAGTAAGTGCTGTAAATAATTTTCCCTGGATAACTGTCTCTCTGGAACATCCACTATTGCCTTTGACAATTCACTGGTTTCTTTGGGAAAAGAAACAACTTCTGATGTACTAAGCTTTGCCTGATAAAACGGCTCCTGTGGTTTTCTATCATATGTCAATTTTAACTCCTCTGGCAAACTGAAAATCTGTTAACACCAAAATCATCCATAATACATAGAATGCGCTGTGGTACATACAAAGAAATACTTGCTTTATAAAGTCATCACAAATAATACTATTTCATCAGATGAATTTGGTCTCTCTGGTTACAGAAAAATAGTATGTGTCATGTGGAAAATGCAAATGTAACCACTGTCGTCAGGCTATATTAAAGTGATACAATGATGATAGGCTTTGCAGCCCACACGCCAGACCTGTAATGACAAGCAATCTCCAGCTGTCCTCTGTTGTCATTCTAAGAACGGAGGTATAAATTTTAAAGGTCTAGGTGTCACTAGAACTTAAGCAGAAATCTATTCTCTGTATCAGAATTTGTTCTTCTGATTTATGGCATTGTTTCAGGCCTCTGGGCCTTTCAAAACACCTGAATCTGCTTCTTTACATTGCACTTCAAACTGTGTAGCAACGTTGTCTGTAGCCACAGGGTGGATTTTTATAAATTTTCTTTCTTTCTGTAATAGGAATGGGAAAGTGAACAGCATCTGCAACAGTTCAAGTTACCACATTTTTGAACTGAAATAATCTATAAGTGGCCACAACATAGTATCTATACAATCAATAGCTCTATTGAATCTTAAAGGAAGAAACAGAGTATAGCTGGCTGTAATTAGCATTAATCAGCACATTAAATAGACTGGGATGAATTTTCTGATTCCTGTTGTTCCACTGTCATTCAGGAACATCCGAGTCTCCATTTTGTGTGAAAAGGTTGCTGGAAAAAGAGAGAAAAAAAAAAAACCCACAAAAAATCCAGCTGTCTCATTTGTTTATCTTTGCTTTGTGTCACTAAGGAATGATACACACAAAACACTTTTCTACACTGCCCTTTATGTGATATGAATTGTTTTTCTTCCATTCAAGAAGATTGAAGTCTACTGTAGAAAAAGGAACTAAACCCATTTCATCCACTGATGAACTTCTTAGGTTTTGTTTTCTTAAAAAAAAATAAATTATGCCCATTTATACAGAAGTGAAAAGTTATGCAGGAAGCAACTGATACTCAGAAAAAAAGTCCTGATTTTTTTCCAGCGAGTGGTTCTTCATTTTCCTTGGTGATTCTATTTATTTATCTATTGTACTCTTCTTATGAGTATAACTCTCTGGAGATGAAGAAAGAGATAATTAATTTGTACCCAGGTGTATTGGGTCTGACTGAGCTGGAGTTTATTTTCCCCAATAGCAGCCCTCATGGTGTGGTGTTTTGTGCTGGGATCTAGAAGGGTGTTGTGATAACATACCTGTGTTGTGACTGCTGCTGAGCAGTGCTCGCAAAGCACCAAGGCTCTTCCCAACATTCACCCCTCAGTGGGATGGGGTGTGTGTCCTCTTGGGAGGACATATGATATCTGCTCAACTATAAAGCTAGGAAAAAGGAGGAGGAGTGGGGGGCCATTCCTTTGTCTTCAGGAGCAACTGCTCCATGTGTCAGAGCCCTGTTTCCCTGAAAATGGCCAGACCTTTACTGCCGATGGGAAATAGAGAATAAATATTCTGCACATGGCCTTTGCCTAACTTTGTTTTTGTTTCATCCACAATGGTTTTTTTGTTTTTTTCTATTTTATTTTCTTCCCAATTGTCCTGCTGAGGAAAAGGGCAGAGTGGGGGGGAGGGTGGTGATAGAGTGGCTTGGTAGGCTTAGTGCTCAGCTAAGGTTGAAGGTTGAAGACCTTCACCATCACACCAGGCTGAAGAAAAAATGAATGTGAAAAAAAAAGTATTAAAACTTACAGTTTCTCATTGAGTTGAAACCAACATTTTTCCTTTACTGATCATACTTCAGAAATAAGCTGTAGTAAACTCCTCATTTCTCTCACAAGATATGAGAGATTCAGTACATTTTATTTTAATAATTAAATGTACTGATATCCGAAAGCAAACAAAGAAGATGGGGAAGGGATATTCTGATACCACTTTTATAGTAATTTTTCAGATTAGAGGTATTTGAGGAGATCCAGAAAGCTGCTGACTTTTGCAATCATTGTAAGCAGTTACAAAGAATAATTTCTACTTTGTAGAAATATCATTGAGAAAACTATCTAGAAAAAAAAAAAGCCTAAACTTCTGCTGAAGCGTAAACAACATAGCCGTCTTCAAAAATTAAATCAGCTTTTGCTTCGGTGAATTGGAATTTATTGTTAATCTCAGTGGGATCTGGACTGCAAACATAACCTTCATGAATCTAATATCAGACTTCCTGAAGACAAGGATGTTTAGCATACGCGATAATTTTTCTGACATGCACCTATTTGTCTGTTTTTGTTTGTCTTGCTCTTGATGTCTGTTCCTATTCTTCTTGCTTGTGATTCTTCGATATGTAGTGAGGTCTGTACTTGACAACTGCCAGCAAATTATAATGTCTCACATTTTAATGAAGTACAAAATTTATAGAAAGAGATGGACAAAGCCACAAGGAAGAAGGATGTCTGGAGAGCAGACGGGCTGGTATGACTGCACAACAGTCACAGGCAAAACAAGGCATTCCAGAGCAGACAGCTGAGCCTTTGGAGCTCAAAAGATGAGTGGTGTTCTGCTGAATGGAGGACTTGCCCATCAAGGGGGCAATGAATGGCACTAAGCAAGTCATTGGCCACCAGAAAGCAGAGGCAGAGGTTGCATGGTAAGTTTGTACGGTTCACCATCTCGCATTGCTAAGAAAGGAAAAATAGTGTTTTAGGGTCTTGTTCTAAACTGTCACCAAAACACGAAGATTTCCCCATGACACTACTCTGAAAAGCTGAGGTGTCTGCCCTGGACCCCACTTCCGCTGTGCTTCTTCAAACAAGATCTTGGGAGGTGTCTCACTTCTGCAGCAGAGTCACAATCTTCATACTGCTGTGGTGGTTGGCAGAAAACTTGCACAGCAAAACTGGGCCTTAAAACCCCAAGCCAGAAGCACTGCTTGAGGCCCTGGGTACAAAAGTCTTAAAATTCGTGACCTGGTGGAATGAGCCCCAGACCCAGGGAAGAGCTATTTTAGGGCTGCACATGCACCAGATATGTTCTAATACGTTGCCCACTTGGTGAAGTCTGGCTGGAAGAAATAGCCCTTTTAACAGGAGGTGTTCCTCTCAGGACGTGCTGCCTCCACGTGATTCATCACAGTTTCAGACGGGTTGCAGAGACACAGGGGCAGTTCTCCCAAGGCAGAATATCCTGCATGGAAGGTAAGTGATCCTGTAAGAGATCTCCAAGACTCAATAACCCTGTGAGGAAAACATGACCTGAATTTTAACATTAATGTTGGATTATACAAAGGCGAATTCTACTGTGTAAACCTTGAAGTAAAACATAACTGTTTATGGGCTTCATTATTTAAAGATAATTACACTGATTTAAACAAAAAGATATGAGGAAATAAAGATTGAAAGAAATTCTCACTTAAATGTTTCTCTAGAAAGAAAGGTGGTTTTCACATCTATAAAAAATACTGTACAATCTCTATATGCACGTTTATACAAATGTGTCTATATACATATATATATTAAAGTATATATATACAGATATTAAACAATCTATTTGCAATTCTTTCTAAATGGCCAGCTCAGTCTAGTATCAGTATCAGATAATATCAGTAAAGGAAGTCAACAATTGCCTTCACTTTTCCTGGAAGTTGAGAAATGCCTGATGAACCTCTGTGATGTGTGATGGGCCAAGGAAATTAGCAGCTCAGTGTGACACCAGCTCTCCTCCCTTGGCTGAAAGAGTTACTGGTGCTTATTAAGTGAGACCTGTGCAGCGTTTATCACAAGGTTGTAAAGAGGGTGAAGACAGAGGGCTGAATTCCTTCTCTGCCATAAAGGAGCTCAACCTCATCATCTAGCCATTTTAGTGATAAAAACATCTCCATTACTGAGGAACACTTCGGGTATACTACATTTAAAAGTTTTTCCCCATTACATGGAGTTCTGGTGGATGATTTGAGTTGCAAGCCACTGTATTGAGATTTTCCAGACATGCTATTTGTTTTGAAGTATGTAAAGTGAGTAGGCATCTGTCTGAATTTTGACAAACCAGAATGTTTTCTGCCTACTTTGATGAAGATATTCTGTAGGGCAGGGGTCCTCAAACTTTTTAAACAGGGGGCCGGTTCACTGTCCCTCAGACACTGTCAGGGGCCAGACTATAGTTTAGAAAAAAATGAATGAATTCCTATGCACACTGCACATATTTTATTTGTAGTAGTGCACAAAAAAACAGGAAAAAGAATGCCGTATCCAGCCCGTGGGCCATAGTTGAGGACCCCTGCTGTAGGGCCTTTTAACAAGCTAGTAAACATTTGCCTGTTTGCCCAGTGGTTTCTGCACAAAACTCTAAATGCTTCTTATCTATCCACCTATCAACCTACTTATCATATTTCTAAAACCTGTGTCACTCCCATGGAGAATGGTTTTCAACATTAGAAATTAAGAACAAGAGAAGTGAAAGCAAGTGGGCAGCAAGGCTGTCTTCCTGATACGCTCCAGTGAGAGGAAGAATGCAATGTCTTATGGGAAGTACTATTAGGATGCTATAGTCAATGAAAGTACCTGGACAACAATGCCATAATCAATGCCCATTCATTTTAGGCACTTATTATTCTTCATCACTGACCTTGATAATTATTGCCTTCAGCAGCAAAGCCACAGACATTTTGTATTAGGATATATTTTTAGCACTGCACGTGGGAGACAGACCTACAAAGACTGCACTCTGCTAATGGAGTTTATATCCTGGATTTCCTTTGTGACTTTATGCTGTGGCTCAGTGGGAACACTAAGAACAAGTTGTTGTTCATTTACTCTTCCCCCCCACCCCTTGCTTTTGTTACTATAGTAGCAAAACAAATGCAACAGTTGGATAATATTTTAAATAAAAGAATGCATTTAATAAAGACAAAGAGATGAAAGTAATTTCTGGAGAAGTCATTTTTAAATTGTAGTATCAGGAACTGAAGAATCTTCCATCTTGGTCCCTCTGACAGTTCTAGATATGAATCAGATATGAATAAAGACAGTGAACTGTAAACAACTGTCCTAGTTAAATGTAGTAAAACACACTGCTGAGGATCCAACTGGGCTATTTATAGAGCTTAGGGAACCCTTTGCCCAAAGGAGCTCTTAGCAACAAGGCATAATATATCTGGGGGATGCAGGTTTCCTAAAGGAAACCTAATCTAATCCGTTAGAAGACATAGTGTCCTGGTTTGGACAGGACAGGGTTAATTTGGTGCAGCCGGGCTATTCCATACCATGCTGACATCCTGCCCTGGGGCCACTTCTGGTTCTGCGGTGCGACTCGCAGTGCGACTGGTCCGCTCTGCTCCGTCTGTTTGTCCATACGGTATTGCTTATTTTGTACATTGCTTTTCTCACTGTTGTCATTGCTGTTGTTGCTGCGATTGTTTCTTATGTGTCACTGTATTAAACTTTCATTATCTCAACTCAAAAAGCATTCTCAGGCAATCCTGCTTTTTTCCCTTTGTCTGAGTGGGGGTGGGCAGCAGCAGTGGCCAACGTGACTCGGCTGCTGTCAGGGACTGAACCACCACAGCTTTACTAAACCACCACACATAGTCACTTGCAGCTAATGGAGTGGAACAATGAAACCAGTTTTACTGTCAAAAGGGGATACCAAGAATCCTTTTCTTTAGGAGAATTTTTCTCCTGGATGACAGTCTACTTGGCTGGAGGATTATGAAAGAAGAGGAGAGTGTATGCTTGGAACTTGCTGCCTTCAGGTGGTCTTGCCAATACCATGAACAAATCAGATAGGATCCTCTATGCCAAGGGATGTTCTAGTGTCTAAAGTCAACACCAAGTTAAGACAAGAAACTCTAAAGCTTCTCTGCTCTGGATCTGAGAGGCCAAGTGAAGTCAGGTCTTGGATAGTTTCTTTGCAATAGTAATAACTTGAAATGCATTTTCTTGTTCATTATTAAAATTATTTCTAAAAAGGTCATGTACTACTCATTTGTGTCTTTTGCCTGAACTTATAGCTGAACAATATGCTACACAAAGCAATCAATCTAAACTCATAAGGAATCGATGATGCTTCTGCATTCTTTGTGCTGTTTTGAAATCATCTATGATTAGGTTTGAACTCATTGAAATTGCTCATGGGTACCTGGGAAAATCCAGACCTGTTAGACTACCATTCATAGGTATCTTAGCATGAAAGAATAAGACACAGGAAATGCATTTGTATTTTTCTATAGTCACGCAGTACACTTCCTAATATAAATGATGAATTTCTCTACTAAGAATTACCATGTGTGCAATTATTAATTTTAGAGGTACAACTTCAATTAGTGTTTTGAGAGACAGCTCTGCTAGACATCCTATCATATTCCTGTTTTCTGCCTTGTGTTTGAGTGCATTGCTTTTCTATGATTTACTGTGGGGTTTTTTGTGTGGGTTGTTTTTTTTTTCTTTTTTTCCTTTTTTTTTTTTTCCAGGAAATCACCATTGTTGAAGAGACAATAGCAGAACTTATTTTATTGATAGCATGTAGACTCTGCTTCACTAGAGCCTATATGCCCTCTAGTAGCAGTCTAGTTGTGCTTGGAGTAGGATCTAATGACAGTTTTCTGATTTCAGAGAGAAGCTCTTTAAGATAACAGTGCCAGGTTCCTCATGGTGCTGCATGGCAGAATGGTAAGAGACAACTGACAGAGACTGAAACAAGAGAGTCAGACGGGGTATAAAGGGAAAACTTTCCCCCATGAGCAGTAGAGCAGATTGTCCTGAGAGGCTGGGCCATCTCTGTCCTTGGAGGGTTTCAAGACATGACTGAACCAAGCCCTCATCAGCCTGGTCTGACCCTGGAACTTGACCAGTTTTGGGCAGGGGGTTGGACTAGAGACCGCCTGAGGCCCTCCCAGCCTGAATTAGCCCACAGGGAGAGAAAGCCATGCCACTGCCTCACTGTGATGCGAACACAGGTGATGCCCTCATGCAGGAACAACAGGGATGACTGTCACGGGGACTTCCATCTGCGTGTTAGGGTGAGATTATGTCTGCAGAGCTCTGTACTGCTTGAGAACTCCAGGGTCTGAGGTAGACTGGAGATCATTGTGCTGAGCTGCAGTATTTGCATGCAGCAGGTAGATACACTAGCTGGCAGTATTTCTCAGAATAAACTGAGAGAGGGGGTGTGTGCAGGGGAGGGGAAGAATCAAATACACAGAGAGAAAAAAAAGAAGAAATAGCGAAAAGGTTCTGTATTTAAATTTTCCTAATGTCTTGCCTGCATAACTCCACTTTTTCAAAGGAAAATTCACACCTTGTACACAGACCTTCTGTTCCTTTGGTTTCAAAACATGAAAGTCTGAAAAACCTGTACTGACATTCAGTCCTTCTCTACTTCTAGAATTGTTCTTTAATGTATATAAGATTAAGTCCTTCTTCCACTGAATTTCCCCTGACTTCAGCCACCAGAATCATAACTTTGAGCTCTTGTGAGTTGGGACACAAGTACAAAAGAGGAGAATAATGTACATTCATAGCTTGGCCACAGAGAATTTGATGGCTTAGAGCAGCATCCTCAGCTTTCACACTGGAAGCTAATAATAACAAAGTAGGAAACATCTCTAGAAGAAAGTTTTATTTTTGTTCTATTTTCCTTCAACAATTAGACACATGACTAGAGAGAATATTAATTTTTGCCAGAACTTGGTTTTCATAAAAAGAATGTTAACAACTCCAAGTAATATTTTTAATTGTGTCTTGTTTTGGAAAATCTGTTTTGTTTTGTTTTTTTTTTTTCTATTTTGATGAATCACTTAAAATTCTATCAGATTATTTTTACTTTGCAACATGATTTCATTGTATCATGGAAGTACTAGTAAGTATCACTGTGGATGAAGTGGTATAAATAAATAGCTGGGCACTGTAGTGTAAGTAGAAACTACTTTGACTTAAGAAGAAAAATCAAATATTCAAAGGTTTATTAAGTAGCTGCTATCTTTGTTTTAAGATCGTATTACAATAGCACTCACTATTGTAATTACTTTGACATTCTCTGTTTCCAAATCTCTATGTTTTGAAATGAAGATAATTTCCCAAACAATGCTTGCAAATATAATTCTTACAGGTGTTTTTGAAGTGTCTGTTATTTGGTTTCCAAATGAGAAAAAAAAACAATCCAGTAAAATAGAGATTCTGAGGGTCTATCATCACTGGGCTTGAGAATGTTGCTTAAAATACCTCTATGTCCTCTTTGTAGATGGAAATGACACTGTTGGCATTAAAGCTGTTTCTTTATCTCAGAGTAATGGAAGAGACCAATAAGCCTTGAAAAAAGTCTTGCAATTGTTTGTAATAAATGCAGAAAATATGAGGGGAGTGGCAGTTGTTCTGCTGTGTACCCTAGGAGTCCTCTTTATCCACAACCTTTTCTGTGCAGTTAGTAATTAGCAGTTTATTATGCTGAGAATTAATTGCTTCTTTCTGACTTCTAACCAGTCTAACTAAACCCAGTTATTAATGTAAAGACTCTATATGAAAGAGATGCTTCATACCCGATCAAACAATTACTTTGAAAGGTGATGATCCTTTTATTACTATTCAGGGTATTTTTCAGTTGATTGGAGATGTAGCAATGGCACAGCATATTAACAGAGTAATGGGGATGAATGGCTGTGAAGTTTAAAATTATATTAGGGATGGCCACACTCAAAAAGTTGTGGTCAATGGTTCAATGTCTAAGTGGAGGCTGGTAATGAGTGGTGTTACTCAGGGACTGGTACTGGGACTAGTCCAGTTTAACATCTTTTTTGGCAACATGGACAGTAAGATTGAGTGTACCCTCAGCAAGTTTCCTGACAACACCAAGCTGTGTGGTGTGGTCAACACGCTGGAGGAAAAGCATGCCATACAGAGGGAGCTTGACAGGCTTGAGAGGTGGGCCCATGCCAACCTCATGAAGTTCACCAAGCCCAGGTGCAAGGCCCTGCACCTGGACCAAGGCAATCTAAAGCACAAATAAAGGCTGGGCAATGAATGGATAGAGAGCAGCCCTGAGGAGAAAGACTTGGGGGTGCTAGTTGATGAAAAGCTCGACGTATGCCAACAATGTGCCAGTGCAGCCCAGAAAGCCAACCATATCCTGGGCTGCATCAAAAGAAGCATGGCCAGCAGGTCAAAGGAGGTGATTCTGTCCCTCTGCTCTTGTGAGACCCCGCCTGGAGTACTGTGTCCAGCTCTGGAGTCCCCAGCACAAGACGGACATAGACCTGTTGGAGAAGGTCTAGGGGAGAGCTGGAACACCTCTCCTAAGAAGACAGACTGTAAGAATTGGGCCTGTTCAGCCTGGAGAAGAGAAGGCTCCAGGGAGACCTCATTGAGGCCTTCCAGCATCTGAAAGGGGCCTGCAAGAAGGCTGGGAAAGGACTTTTTACAGTCCTGTAGTTACAGGATGAGGGTAGATTTAGATTGGAAGTTAGAAGGAAAATCTTCACTCTGAGGGTGGTGAGACACTGGAACAGGTTGCCCAGGGGTATTATGGATGCTCCATCTGTGGAGATGTTCTAGGCCAGGTTGGACAGGGCTTTGAGCAACCTGGTCTAGTGGGAGGTGTCCCTGCCATGGTACGGGCATTGAAACTAGATGATCTTTGAGATCCCTTCCAACTCAAATCATTCTATGATTCTATGATATTTCTGCTCTGTTTCTTCAATCAAAACTATGCAAAAACCATTTGGCAGAGATGACAGGAAATATTTGTAAAATCAGCACGTAATTCTCATTGCTTCCAATGGATCTATCAAGTTTTTAATGAAAAAAAAGTGATTTGAAATGTCACAGTGCATCAGTAAAAATTGCAATGTGTGTTATCACTGTATACACCATATCACTCATGACTGCACAACTTCAGCTTTTATGGCTTGCTCATTTTCCTGAAAAGATAAAAACTAATATATCCTTTTGTTTTCTGCCTGTACAGATTTGACTAGATTGTTCATAGATGTATTTCCTAGGTATCAAAATTTGTTTCCTGTCAGGCAAGAAGACTACTTGAGCAATGAAGTTGTTCTCCATGTCACTAATACTGTCAGAGTTTTGTCTGGGGCATGTGTAGTGGCAGAACTTGGTAGGGTACTATAATGAACGGGTTGACTGAAATGGAAAGACCTAACATTTGGTGAAAATAGATTGAAATACAATTGTCAGAAGAGAGTGACACTGGCCATGTTTTGTGTATGGTAAAGGATTACCATTCATTTCATGGCTTCAGCAACACAAGCAGCAGACCCTCCATACAACATAGAGATTTCTCCAGGCGTCTCCTTGGGTGCACATTATCCAGAAAGGGAGGAAAATGGGAGAAAACAGGCAGAAACTATGCCCGCAGAGGGAAATGGCCTATATACAACCAGTCTGAAATACCAGAGGTACATCTGTTAATGGTCATTGTCAGATCTAACTGTATTAGATATAAAAGCCACAGGGTTAGATTCTGAATGCTTACACTTGTAATACTATCTGATAAAAGAAAAGCAAATGTGTACAGAGGAAGCAACACTAGAAAAACAATCCCTTGACTTTATTTTTGGCAAATGATCAACAATTTTAATTCAGTAAAGTGATAGCCATGTTCAAAGATGTGAGGATTTTTCTTTTAGGCTGTCTGATGCCATTGTCTGCCCATATCAAGGGCAAGATGTTTCACAGCTCGCAATATCTTGTCAGCTGTGCATATGCATTATTTCCACATTCTGAATCCAGTCTAGAATAATCCTTTGAAATGTGGAAAGGATCAGTATAGGTATTTCTTACAGAGGCAAATGAAATATTCAAAGATCTAAGCACTTACCAAAAATAAAGATGACAAATCTGTGTCCTGTTTGAATCAGCCCCAGTGCCTGCTGAAAGTGAGGAAAAGGTGAGGTGGAAGTGCACAAGAGAGCAGGCTGTAACCTGCTTGGTGTTCCTGAAAACACAGAAACCATACACTGGCCAGTAGCTTAGGACACCCATTTGTTATATGAGAGGTCCAAATTTACATCTGTCCCATCTCACTCCCCTGGTTTTATGTACATGTTGTAACTCAAGGACCATTTGCTATTTTGTGATTAGACCAGTGCCTCTGAAAAGACTCCTGTTCTGCGCATGGAAAATCTTAACCTTTCCTGATTTTTGGTTCTTTTTTTGAGGGAGGGACACAGGATTTTAAAAAAAAAAATCAGGAAAATTATTTACAAAAAGCTTTAGTTTTGATAGACTACTGCTTTCTGACAGAATAAATGAGCTGGTAGAAAAACGCATATATAAGAATAGGTAGTTAAGCCACAAATTGTGAAAATTTCAGTGGATCAAGTAGATGAAATTCTGTTGAATATTCATGCTGAAGCAAAGCACAAATGGCCAAGGATATCAGGGTGAATGGCTGTAGCAGTGTTGCCGTGTACTGTAGTTTTTATAGATCAAACATTTCCGTAAGGGCATAATCCTGGATTCATATAAGTAAATGGCATATTTCTGCTCACTTAAATAGTAAAAGTTCTTGAAGAAAAATCTTGAACAACATTTTGCCTTCACACTGCCCCAGTCCACTCTAATTATCATCCAATATCAGCTGATAGTTCACACAAAGAGTATTATCTGAAAAAAAGAAATGAAAAATGAGATTTTAAATTGTAATGACCACTCTCACAGTCTCATTTCCATGAGCTATGTCCTACCTGGATTTCTACACTGTAAGATATGAATGCACCTTCTTTGTAGAAAGAATACTTTTGCCCTCCCTAAAAGGCAGGTTCATGTGAGCAAAGGGAGTTATATTTGCTTAAATAATTTCTGTCCTATTGCCATTGTTCTGGCATTCAAGTGTCTTATTTTATGATTTTCTGATAATCTTCTCTGCCTCTTGTTCTCTGCTTTCCATTATCTACGGATGAGATTGGATCTTCTGTTTGAGCTGTAGCTTGCTGGCTTTCATCATTAACAAATTACAGTTTTCAAGACTTGTGCATATACATTATTGTGCTACTGGAAATTGTTCACTGATGATGTCTTCACTTAGATTTCTAAAACTTCTGAATTGAAGTAGTCACTGCAGCCTCTTTCTAGAGATCTCATCTTCTACTCATACAGATGTTTACAGCAGGGTGGGGAGTTGCTCTCTAGAGCTGTTATTTCTCCCCACTTACTAGGGCAAGTAAACAGAGTCCATCTGACCTGACTTACGTACCTGCATTTTCAATGACTACAGGCAAATGACATGAACCTTGCCTTAAACAGTTGTGGAAGAGAGTCCTGAAATAAAGAATCACTTGATGTACTGACTACTCAGTTTGATATATACTGCCTGTCTCCATTGATCATGTGGCATATTCAAGTTCATAACTAAGTGCATCTTATGGACTTGGATTTCCAGTGTCAATACCTTTTATTAAAATACGATAACGTTTTTCTTCCATATTTTGCTATTTACTTCCAATCTGCCTTTTTTTGGCCAACATTTTCACCATCCTGTGCTTTGGAATATTCATACATGAAACACAAATGAAGAATGAGACTGCCAAAGTGAATTCATTTGAAAATTAAAGCAGATAATTCTGGATATCTCTATTTTTTCTCTCATTTCTAGTCACACTTTTACTTAGATAATACTGCCTAGAGACAGTCAACTGCATAGATATGAGGAAATCAAGCTGCATGAGATAGTTCTAACACTGCACATTCTACTGGAAGTCAACTATTTTTGTTCTAGGGCTGCAATAGAAACTAAGAATTTGTCCCAGAAGACAACCTCTGAAAAACGAAACCAGAGAAAAATAATTGGAAAGTGAATCTTCTTATGAGCTCAATTAAAAGACTACTTTAATTTTCTGAATCTCATTGCCCTGGCCAGTATAGCTGATGGAGAGAAACAGTTTCCTCCACAGGACAATTAAGAGTATGTAAATTCTAGATTCTCACGCAGTATAAGTTTCTCTGGCTAAAACACAGTCAGTAATTTTTAGTAACAAAAATCATGTGGAATGACTGTTCTCATGAGAAAAAATTTTTTTTGGCACTTGTTTCTGCAGTCCATCCTAAACTGAGCAGGACTTACTCAAAAGAGAATGGTCTCAGGAGTGTGCAATATTGTGGTGTTTAGAAGTTGCAGTTGAATACTAACATTTAGGTCCCTCATCACTCTTAATCACTTAATTTTTCCAACTCCGCTGAGTAACACAGTGTATATTTCCAGCTTCATGTTTCTGTTGGCGTTTTCTAGTCTCCAGCAGACCAGCTAATGTAGTTTGGATTTCAGCATTCATACACCTAATCGGAGGTATATATTTGCAATTTTTGATGTCATTTTTAATATTTTAGGCTTAAATTTGGGCATATTAGACTGCTGATGCAGATAATGTTTTATACCTGTATGTCATGAGAGAAAGGTCACCTACAATGTAGTCTTCAAATATGCTAAAATCTAGTAGACATTTCTATCTGTTTATGTAATAATACCTTTGTAGACTGCAGTATAATTTTTTATGAGACAATTACAGCAACATTTATGGGTCCCTTCTGGCAGGCTTCTTAGTCTCCTTTATTAAGGGAATGATCACCTTCAAAGACCATGCTTTCTAATTTACTGAAGGGTTGTTAGATAAAGATTTTACTATGGGGAGATTAAGAAACATTTGTTTTGCAGGGTAAACCAAGTGGAAGGACCATGACGCATCTTTGCATCTGCATGCCTGATTGAATATTCCAAATCCTGTTTCTTCTCTTACTCATGATCTGAAAATCTGTGTGGGCTCAGTCCAGGCATGAAAGCCATTTTTCTGTTGTTTTAATAATTCAATCCCTACTAAATTTGTTGTTTATAAGTAATCTGTACAGAGAGCAGAAAAGCAGTGTCGGTAGGTGCATTTCTGGTAGAAATGGACTACACAGCCAACAGTTACTCCAGAAGAAAAATTTGGTTTACAAGAAAATCACTTACTTTTTATTGCCAATTTTAAAATAAACTGTGAATTTATGTAAGCTGGAGGTATAAGTAACCATGTTGTAATGTAGCATCTTTCAGCACTCTCAAATCAATTTAATCAATACAGCAAAACATTAGAATGAAATAAGTCAATGGTGTAAAAACAGTGCATTAAAATTCATTGTACATGGGAATTTAAACATATTAATGAACACAAGAGCTCTATGATGTATATTTCTGTAAGTAAATTTTACTGAGATAAAGTACACCATTAGCAGACATTTCTCAAAGGCAGGTTCTAAAAGCTTGAACTTGGCTGCACTTAATGCATTTGAAAATGTGCACTGAATTTGGAGGGGAAAGGATGCAAAATGTGCACTCTAGTTAAAATTCAACATTATTATTACTTCATTGCCACAATATCCTTGGGTTTTAATGTCACTTTTCAGCCAAATGCAGGGAGACATTTCCCTGCCCAAAGCACTTACAGAAAGCCTATGGCCATGATCCTGCCACTGATAGCACACGGACAAATTTTGTCTCTAGATGGAGTGTCCTTGAAGACAAAGGGTAGTTTGAGGATGAATCAATCAGTTCATGAGCTGTCATTTCAAGTACTGTGAGTCTTAGACCTTAACTTTCCTCCTGCTAATCTCTTACTGTTACCTTCAAAAACTGCAGGATGAACCTAAAGCCATACACAGTACAGTAAAAGGAACAGAAGTGAGAGGTAGATCAAACACAAAGAGGCAGGATTCAGCACACTCTGTAAGCTCTCACCAGAGACAGCCATAACAAAGTATTTTTGGTAAGAAATTGAAGAACAGAGAACTATGGACTAGAGATGGACTGAGAAAATAATTTTGTTCTCATGGGAATTCTGTTTCAAACTGTGTTTCCTTTCTAAATTAAAGCAAGAGTTGAAATTCTAAATTTTTCATGGACCCGTAGGAAATTCCACAGCATCTCAGTTCAGAAAACTAAGATTTGTGTCACGATAAAAATCATAATGTAAAACATGAAAGTACATACAAATGCCTTTTAAGGTACATTAAAATGCAACAATCTAAATAAAATTAACTAAGCTTGATTAATTCAGTTCTTATTTTAAATTCTATCAGGGAAACATTATGAAACAGGATACTGAACCTGACAGATTTGTGTTTCAATGGACAGCTGTCTCATCAGTAGTTTCAACAGTCATAGAATCATGGAATGCTTTAGGTTGGAAAGGACCTTAAAGTTCATCTAGTTCCAACCCACCTGCCATGGCAGGGACACCTCCTACTAGACCAGGTTGCTCAAGACCCCATCCAACCTGGCCTTAAACATCTCCATGGATGGAGCATCCACAACCCTCCTGAGCAATCTGTTCCAGTGTCTCACCACCCTCAGAGTGAAGAATTTCCTTCTAATTTCCAATCTAAATCTACCCTCTTCCAGTTTGAACCCATTACCCCTTGTCCTATCACTACAGGACTTTGTTAAAAGTCCCTCCCCAGCCTTCTCCTAGGTCTTGTATCAGTCACTGGGGATCTTCTTCTGGGTGCATACAGAAAAAGAGTAAGACATTTTCACCTCCTTTGCCAGTGCCATATTTGAGCATAAGAGCTCTCTGATTCCTTACAGATTGGCCAACAGTGGGCCTGGCTGTGCTGGGAAACAGCCCAGCCTGGACCTCTGTGGGACACAACTCAATTGACTACCTCTTGTGAACCTGAGAGAAATTGGGATGTGCTCTGTTCCTTCATGCCATATGTAGCTTTGAAAAATCCTTTCCTAGCAACTATGATAATGCGACCAAGATTGGTCCAGCAAAACAGCTAAATGCTGGTGTATTTTTAACTACCTTGTTACTCTTATATGCCTCAGTGGTGCTGTTCTGTGCTTACCCTGCAGTAAGTGTTCATTGCTCCCTACAGAGGAGACACTGCTAAAGGTATAGCCAGAAATAAAGCTCAAGACCACTTTAAACTTCTGCCTTACTCAACTTCTTGTGGAAAGAGTTTGGAGAGATAAGCTAAATTAGACTTTGCACATACTACAGGGTGTGCCTGCATTAGAGTTTCTGCTCAAACTGGAATTGAGGTTTGGAAGTGAATCTTTCAATTTCCCCAGCTACTGCACCTTGTTTCTTGTCCAGAAATTATTCACAGCACTTCAACTCTTATTCTCAGGTGAAAGTAAAACAAAAGAGGATCCTAAAGCACACTTCAGTGGGTATTCAGACACCATGACCAAAATAGAGTTAATCCAAAGAAAAGACCTCTTGAACTGCATGTAGGTTTTATGTTAGATCTTCAGCACCAACAGATGCTGTAGAAATTAGTTCCTATTGTGTCACACAACTAATAGTTGGATGCAAGGCTCTCATAGAAGATCTAGCCTGGCAGAGAATTAGACTTACTCTCATTACAGATCTATCACAATGTTTGTGGTGGAAATATGCACCAAATAACTGGTGTAATAGAAACTGCTATGCCAGTTTCCTAACAAACTGATTCTCCTCAGCAGTGTGTTCTGCATATTAATTCTAAAACGAGGACACTTGGAGCACAGAGCACAAGAGCAAACTCCATGACAACAATGTGGTTCTTTGGAATGACAATTACAAATTTATTATTATGAAAAATTTACACAAGAATTAGACTGTTTCTTTGTTTTCAATATCTGGCATTTTTTTTTAATGGAAAGCTTTTCCAAATAGTAGGGTTTTGTGCTAAAATTAGGTATTAAGTTAACACCTTAGGTGTTGACACTGTGTTCTAATCACAAGATTTATGCCATCCCCTGGTACCAATAGATTATTCAGCACATGCCTGGGAGGTTCAGTAATAGGTAAGTGCTTGCCAAATGTCAAGTCTGTATTTCTTTGGTAATAAATCTGACAAAAATTCCCATTTCCGTATTTTTAACAGAAAAAAACCCTTCTGTTTAACTTTAAATATATATAGAAATAACTTTTAGATATTTCTGTTTAAGAACACAATGATAGGAAAAACTACGTCTTGTACATGAGATGTGCATTCTCTGTAAACTTTGCCTAGCTTTTCTTAGTTGACATGCCTTATCCTGGGTAATGTGCTCATCATTTCATGCACCCTCTGTAAATGAAAGCACATCTTATTGTACTTGTGTAACTGTTATCTTGCCACTGTTTGTAAGGATTCCTTTTTTAACCTCATTTGCTGTTTAAGAAACTGCAGAGGTGCTGGTGCATGAACTGAAAAAAAACACAGCAGAGCTGTTGAAATCCAAGATGCATGATAAAATCCCTTTTTATTTGTGCACGCAGAAAACAGGATATGGAAACTGGTAGCACCTTGAAGGTAAAAACCCACCATCTCATTTAAAAGATCCAAATTTTATGGCAGAAATGTAATTCCACTGCTGCAATTGTGGAAGCAAATGTGTCCTTGGTAATGATTCAAGTGTAATTACCAGGATATATCACCCCAGATAATTTTAACTATACAACATTGAAATTGCTAGGCACAGCCATAAAGATCTGAGACACTCACCCAGAGGCATTGTATTCAAGGTAGGGATGGAGGCACTTACAGAAGATCATATGACATCCTGGCTTGTATCAGGAATAGTGTAGTCAGCAGGACTAGAGAAGAGATTGCTCCACTGTATTCAGGGCTAGTGAGGTCACGTCTTGAGTACTGTGTTCAGTTTTGGGTGCCACAGTACATGAAAGACATTGAGATGCTCGAGTGTGTCCAGAGAAGAGCAAAGAAGCTGGTGAAGGGTCGCAAGAATAAGTCTTATGAGGAATGGCTGAGAGACTTGGGGTTGCTTAGTCTGAAAAAATGGAGGTTGCGGGGAGACCTTATTGCTCTCTACAACTACCTGAAAGGAGGTTGTAGCGAGGTGGATGTTGGCCCACCGAGTCACAATTGATAGGACAAGAGGAAATGGCATCAAGTTACATCAAGGGTGGTTTAGGTTAGACATTAGGAAAAACTTGTATACCAAAAGGGTTATCAAAGACTAGGAATGGGCTGCCCAGGGAAGTGGTTGAATCACCATCCCTGGATGTATTTAAAAGCCATCTAGATAGAGTGCTCAAGTATACGGTGTAGAAGTAAGCCTGGTGAGATAGATAACAGTTGAATTTGATGATCTTAAAGATCTTCTACAACCGTAGTGATTTTGTGATTGTGTGTGTGATACACAAGCAGGTATCTGCAGCAGATCAGGTAAATTGCTTTCTAGAAACAGCTATGCATGACCAGACAGCTTATATGTGGGATGTACGCTGCAGATGACTACAGCTAGAGGGGTTAATCCAGCCTCTAAAATGATGACCCTAACTTTTTTTTTTTTTCTCTTAAGGGAAAGGTGTTTTGTTGTTGGGTTTTGTGTTGGGTTTTTTAGTTGGTTGTTTGTTTTTTTTTTTTGTTTTGTTTTTTTTTTAGTCTTTAATCAATTTGTGATTATAAATTTCATGTGTAACTCAAACCTCCAATTTGAAATAAATCACTACTGGGCCTTGGAAAAATGTGTATCACCTGTTGTCTCTGTGAGAAACTCCAGAATAAGTAAAATACACTGCACTAAATGACTTCTGGTCTGGTTTAAAGACATGTGTGTGTCCTGGCAGAACCCAGATTTATCAGGTCATCTAGTACAGGTATGAAATGAGAAACCAAACAAGCAGGTACTTATCCCTCATAAGCAACAAGAGGTATTTGGCTTGAAACAAAAGAAAACTTTTTCTGGGTGCAATGGAACCAGTAGAAGACAGAAAAATGAAGCTGGCTGTAGGTGAGACAAAGGACAAAAAACTCCCAAGCCATAGGTAAATATCAGGAATCAGGAATCATGGAAGACAACTGATCAAACAAACCCCAACGAATACTTCTGTTATGAATAAAGATTTAGAAGAAGATTATTATTATTATTATTATTATTACAGATTATTATCTTGCCTGCTCCTTATTTACACAACACATTTTGTGTTGAAAATTTCTCTTTGGTCTTTACACTAATTTGCCTCCACAGTTATGTATCCTAGACCAAGCAACCTTTCAACCAGCCCAGCCTGAGGACAGAAACACAGAAAGGAGGATTGCTAAGCCACTAGTGTATTTGAGAGGTGTGGGCATAGGACTCTGGAGGAAGCCCAAGACAAACACAGTCTTGCCAGAAGGCTATGTTAGAACAATAAGCCAGGTTTTGGTATATGCATCACCTGTAGGGAGCTAAAGACCCATATAGAGCTTAAAAGGCCCATAGAGCTACAAAGCTTAGTCAGCTTTGTTAAACCTTTTGAAAGAAATCACAGAATCACAAAGTTGCCTATATTGGAAAAGACCTTTAACATCATCGAGTCCAATCATTAACCTAACAAGTCTTTGACTAACTCATATTGCCAAGCAGTACGTCTATACATCTTTTAAATACCTCCAGGGATGGGGACTCCACCACTGCCCTTGGCAACCCGTTCCAATGCCTTATAACCCTTTCAGTAAAGAAATTCTTCCTAATATCCAATCTAAACTTCCCTCGGTGCAACTTGTGGACATTTCCTCTTGTCATATCACTTGTTATGTGATTGAACAGACTGATCCCTACCTCACTACAACCTCCTTTCAGGTAGTTGTAGAGAGCAATAAAGTCTCCTCTGAGCCTTCTTTTCTCTAGGATAAACAACCCCAGTTCTCTAAGTCAGTCCTCATAAGACATGTGTTCTAGACCCTTCATCATCTTTGTTGCCCTTCTTTGGACATGCACTAGTGCCTCAATGTCCTTCTTGTGGTGAGGGGCCCAAAACTGAACACAGTACTCAAGTTGCAGCCTCACCAGCGCTAAGTACAGGAGTAGAATCACTTCCTTGGTCCTGCTAGCCACACTATTCCTGATATAGAACAGGACACTGTNAACAGGACGCTGTTGGCCTTCTGGGCCACCT
>VZZY01022706.1:882-33324 GCA_013400335.1 Eurystomus gularis
ACATACACACCGCTCCATAGAGGTGTAAGGCGGCACCTGTAGGGGCTCCCTGTATCCACGCACAGACACGTCCTTCCCCTATCTCTATATATAAGGCGTGTCTGTACCTACAGCCGAGGAGGGTGGGCTGTACACATATGTACGGGTAATTCATTCTTAAGCTGTGTATCTCTCCCTGTCCTTCCGCATTCTGTTATACACGGGGAGATGTATTAAAAGCCGTGCGTATGCATGTGCATATGTCTGCATGTAATTTAAAAGCTGTATAAATAAAAGGGGGCTGGTTCACACACTCTCAATTAGAAAACACAGTAGGGTTGTGTGTCCAGATTCTGTTTTCACAGCAGGTAACATAGATTTGGAGGGGTCCATGTAGTGCTCGTATCTATCTGTGCAAGCAGATGGAGGTAGACTGCGTCATTATAAATGGCACTCCATGTATGTGCACGTACACACACCCTGCCCCATGTCTGTGAAAAAGGACTATCAAGATTATCAGCATGCGTGAGACACTCTTCATACATGTATGTCAAGCGTGTGTACACCTAGCGCTGCACATGATACTAGTTACGCACACCCTTTTCTATACACCCTTAGATACACAGATAAAAACCAAATCTGTGTATCTCCACCTTGGGTAATAGGTATTTTTAAAGCTACATTAAGAAGGAGTTTGGGGGATGTATAGTTATGTTTTCATATGGGTATATTTTCATATAGCTATGCCACTTTTTAACCGTTACTTCTTTCCATACACGGCCCCCTCTAGACATATTTATCAATACAGGTAGGTATGTCAAGTTAGGTAATAGGCAAGTAGAGCTGTGTATATACGCATCTGTGTGTCTTTTGTTTTGTAGACGACGTAGGCACAGACAGAGGCATACAGAATTATTTGTCTGTATATACCCATTTGATAGATATATGGAGATCTCTCTCTCCTCCCAGGAAGACGCATGTTTCCATCCACACGTCCACAGAAAACAGCTCTATAAATACGGGGGCTGTGTTAGTACGCAGCCCTTCGCCGTCGGTCTGACAGAGCTCTGGGAGGGGCGTCCCACGCCCACACCTGGGGCAGGCAGCCGTTTTCCTCTCTCTAACCCTGCCCTCTCTTGCCCACAGACAGCAGCGTCCCCGAGGCCGCCATCTGCGTGGTGACAACGGCTGCCATCGACGTCCACCACCCCAACATCTCTTCCGACCTCTTCACCGTGGAGGTGCCACTGCGCTTGGGCAGCACCGGGACGTCCGCCAGCATCACCTCAGGCAGCGCCTCGCGCTCAACCGTCAGCTCAGGCACCCAGGCCTGCAGCGCGAGCAGCCAGACGCTGGGCTCCTCCCCAGACTGCAGCACGGCCTGCGAGGACACTGTGGAGGCTGGTGCTGGCCCACAGGCCGACCTTGTCCCCAGTGCTCGGCAGCGGGTGGCCCACACCATGGTGCAGGAGCTGCTGTCATCCCTGTCAGAAGAGGCTTGCCTGGTGCAGAAGGCGCTAGATCCTGTCAATCTGAAGCTGCCCAGCCCAGCGGGCTCAGTAGGGGCCAGCCCCAGCCTGGGCCACCGCCTCAGTGTCTACAACCGCAAGAACCAGGAGAACCTTGACGTCTTCCAGCTCAAGCCACTAATCGACTGCCCACAGGGCACCCCAACAATCGATGAGAAGTATGGGGCACTAGGGCCCCCAGAGCCACAGCTGGGCAGGGTTCCCGATGCATAGGACAGCTGAAGAGACATTATCGCTGCACTGGGTCACAAGGCTGCCACAGGCAAGGTGGTGCTGCTGGAAGCAATCTGTGGCATCTCCTGCAATGGCCACTGGCCTAGGGCCAAGCCAGCATCAGCACCGGTGCCAATGGCGTGTGACAGAGCTGCCCTGCCACCAGCTCTGGCCCATCTGGGACCTACTGTGTCCTCCGGGACGCAATGGACCTTCCGTCAGTCTCAGGCCAACATGGACCCAGAGTGCCTGAGGGAACAGACAGGACTATGGATCTGTCCTGCCACCAGCCCAGGGCCAGCCTGCCGGTGCCCACAGCATCATGGGCCTTCTGTTGCTCCAGGGCCAGCACAGTGCTCGGGGGCAGGACTGAGCTGCTGGACAGCTTGGTCCCAGCCTGGGCCCCATCCTGGGGCTGAGTGAAGCTGGGAAGGGAGCAGGAATGGGAATAAACATTGACAAACACACGCTGTCTTTTGCCTTCTCTTACCTGCCTTCCCCGTCTCCCTTTCTTCCACCCCGCGGCAGCCACTCTATGTGCCATCCTATTGCCCACCAAAAAAAACCCCAACACCAGTGACCCCACCTCTTTCCAGTACAATCCTTTATTTGCCCTTATTCCTCACTCCATACTCCAACTGTGGTGCAGGCTCCATCTCACTTCCTGTCGCTCACTTCTTCTTCAGGAGCTCCGTCATCTCTGGCACCGCCTGCAAACACCAGTGCAAGGGTAGCGCGTGCTGTCCCTCTGACCCCTGAGCGTTCCATACCACTCCAGGGCCTGTGCGTCACCCCAGCTCACAGCACTCCCTGCTTCTCTCCTGCTGAATAAAGCCTCTTAATTATTTAAGAGAGCTGCATTTCCATTAGGTGGAAATAATGCATTCGTACAAAATTTATTACGGAAATTGTCTACGTGGCCTTTCTTCAGACTGTGACTTTCTCTCAGGCTTACAAAAGGGCCCATGCTCGCTGCTAAGCCGGCGGGCATTGGTTCAGGAGCGGCATTAAGTGCTGGCAGAGTTTCTGCCAACGCCTCTCCACAGAGCCGCCACAAGCTCTCACCACTCACACGTGTGGACAGGCGCACAGGCCCCTCTCGCACGTGTGAGTCGTACGCGCTTGGACACGGGCTGGCACACAGCCCCCTGTTCCCACAGAGAACAGCTCTGTATTTTATTACCTTATCAAGCTTAACAGTAGGTATAGGCACCTACCTGCAGTTCTTTCTCAACACGGGTACTGTTCAGGAAACTAGAATAGAGGCAGGCTGCCTGTGACAGCCCCCCAGCACACCTGATAGCTTCTGCTTGCAGGGATTGAATTTTCAGCGTGAAAAATAGGGAAATTGTAAATCACATTCTTCACCGAAACCACCCAAAGCAAACACCCTCACACGGTCACCTTTACCGCTTTCGTTATCTAAGCTACCATTAGCCCTCTGAACCACTTCTCCCACAGAAGCCCCAAGTTTGGCCCTACCTGAAATAAGTCTGCCACCAGTCCGTAGTCAGCCACTTGGAAAATTGGAGCTTCTGGATCCTTGTTAATAGCCACAATGGTCTGCGAGCAACAGTAAAGCATCATGTGAATATACATACATTGATTAGCAGCTGAGGCTGGACTACAGCAACAGGCCTTCTCCAGGAAATGTGGGATAAATCCTCCCCTAGCCCCTAGAAGCAGAAGATATGGCTGGCTGCATTTAACAAACATTTCCCCTTCCCACCTCGAGAACAAACACCTCCCCAAAACACTCCCTTCCCTGCTCACTGGGCTATCCCTCCCTGTTGAAAAGACTCTAGAAAATAAATTTCTACAGAAGATTACCTGTGAGATCTAAGCCATATTGGTAGAAGGCATCTGACTGCTTTGGAAAACGTATCCCGAAGTGTACAACTTCACAATGCCAGATAATTCGCAGTGCTGAGGGAAAGACCGGGGACGCTCCATAAGAGTCCCCATGTCTGCATAATTCTTTGCTGGTAAAAATTGGATCTTTTCACTAACTACAACACCTATATGCTTTGGCAAAAAGGAAAGCGGAACACATTTCACATGCAAATTAAGAAAACTGAGTCTTACAAGACACACACGCTTGTTTAGACTAGGAAAACTAGAAATAAAACTGTTGAGTATGTATCATCTCATAGTGACAAGTATCATCTGTCCTTATTTCCTATAAAAGAACATCTCAAACTATGAAACATGGCATCAGAAAAGCCAATTCCTCTGCCAAACAGGCAGAGGCTTTGCTGTTCCAGTAGGGAACAACATTGCTGCTCAATATTTGCACACTGAAGGAAATTCTGGTACTTAAAGTAAGAGGTTCCCAATATTGCTGCAAGTCTTAGCGGAGATAAAGCAGAAGATAAATACAAACAGTCTGGCAGCTACTAGCAGAGTCCAGAGGGAGCAGAGGACAACCGTGGTACTATTGCATCAGTGCTGCTCTCGTGCACTCTCCCACTGACTGTTCCTGTTGTCTCCCTGTTGCTACACTGTGAGTAGAAGAGACTACAGCAACACTCTCCCACTAGGACCTGTGAGAAGACACTGCTACAGACACTGTTACTCATGCGTGCCCCTTGTTCATCCCTAATTGCTAATTTTGGCTGGTTTTCCTCCACTGTGTCAACTACGCAAACACCCCTAGAGTCCTTGATTTTAGAAGACTGAGGCCCCAAAAAGAGTGCTGTATCCCAAATCCGCTTTACGGGATTTTCCCACAAACTATTTCAATACTATATGCAAAAAGAACTAGGTTAAGCAAGCACCAATCATCCCACCAGACAGGCTGGCTTGTGAGGACAATTGCCAGCCACAAAAACTCGCTAGTCTATCATTACAAGGACCTGCCTGTAAAGTTCTGCAAACCTTTTCCTCAGTTTTATACGCTATTCAAAGTTCTAGATTTGGTTTCTGCCAGAAACCACAAGTTCATTCCCTGGAAATAGAAAAAAAAAAAAAACATATATCCTTTCTCGAAAATTACTTGCAGGGAGTCAGGAGAAGCTAGAGGTTTTGGTGTTTGGAATTTGATGGCATGATTCAGCAGGTAATTCTGCTCCTCTTTCCAAACACCGCACCATGGACCAAACTGGCAATACCAATTTCGGATTATATGCTTTGGCAACTGATGAGTTAAACCTTTTAAAGTTTTACTGCCGTTTCAGAATAGGTTTCCACTTGAATGGCTAAACGAAGCAATGTCAGAGACATCTTTTACTTTATGGAATATTAAGTTCATAATTCAAATTGCACATTGTTATGCATGAGTTAGTATGACATGAAATAAATGCAAATGGAGCTATTGTATAGATTTCAGGCATGTGTAGATTTTCTTTTGGGCTTGTTGGGTTTTGGTTTGTTTTTTTTTTTTAATAAAGTCCATTAGATTTTTCTACTTACCAGTTTGAATTGTAGTGCAATGGTTTTTCTACTGTGCTAGATGTTTGGCAACAGTATCTTCTTTGGGCAAGGCTTAGAGGGCTAGTGTGTTTTACACGAGCAGACCAACTGCCAAATTTAACATTAGAAAAAAAACGGAAAACTGGCTAAAGAACTGATGGAAAACCAAGGAAGTAGACTCATTTGCTTCCTCAAAACTCTTTGCTAGCAAATCCATCTTTACATACCTTGCTGTCTTTCATTCCAGCCAAATGTTGGATCGCTCCAGATATTCCCACGGCAATATAGAGTTCCTAGAAAAAAAGAAAAAGGAGACTTTTCTTGTACCAATGGCATAGTTTCAGTAAGCTCTCACAAACCTCTCAAAATCAATTACATGCAGTGGTTTTTACAGCACAGTAGTTTTCAATATTAAAGGCAGCTGACGACTGGCTCCTTTCCCCACTTGGGGATGCTGTAAAAGGAGAATCCCAAAGGAGCACCCAGAAAAGACAGGTAAGGGGAGGGAAAAGAAAAGAAAAGAAAAAAAGCAGCAGCGATCTGCATGCATCAAACATAAGATACCACACAGCTAGGGGACAGGGCAATCACTGTCACCCATGACCCTGGAGATTCCCAATGCAAATATTAAGCAAGATAATGTACAAATGGATAATGAAGTTGCTTAACAAGAAAACCTAGGCCTTTCTGCCTGCAGCCTCTAGGATGCTTTAAATAAGACAGAATGCGCAAAGCTGAAGTTCAGGTGTGTCCACCTTTAAAAAAAGTTTCCTATATGGCAGGAGAGAACATTTCAGACACTGAAGCGGGCTACTGCAATATACACTTGTAGCAACAGTTTCTGTGATTTACCCCAGCCCTCAACAGTCATGTGCCCTAAAGCTTTTCTTCCCCATTCACTATCAACTCCTACATAGGATGAGGTAAGAAGTGCTTCCCAGCTAGGCATCAACAGGCAGTAGATCTTTATGCTTTGGGGCTCCCAATCTAGTATCTCCAGCGAGGCTTACATTCAAAAGAGATGAAAATGGATAGGCAAATAGACCTATAGCAACCATTTTCATTCACAGCAGAAAAATACTTCCCTCAGACTCAAAGTCATCCAGGCTATAATCTATCTAAACCCGAGTGTATTTTTCAGCTCAATGATAGTCTACCCACACCACAAGTCCAAGCAGAAGTCAAACCTGTACCGTTTAGCTACCTGATTTTATAGGAGAAAACCAAATGAAGTACTTTTCACCAACTCATTCAACAAGAGGAAACGGTAACGCACAAAACTAGTGGGAAGATCATCTGCCAAAAACAATTAACAGGTGGTACTTGTACATGCTTAGAAAAGACATGACCTCAAATGCTAACAACACTTCTCTTTTAAAAATACCAAGGTTACTCCGTGTCTAAGAATATACAAATCTAATTCCAGAAATTATTCTAGGGGCCAGGGACAGTAAAAAAAAAAAAAAAATCTTATCCCTGTGCAACTGAAGATGTGCATTACAGTTAAGTGGCTTTTACTATTACAGAACAAAGCACAGCTGTGGAACAGACACGGACCCACAGAAGAGGCTGCCAAATGAAAGGTGTTTGGATACAGAGGCCACGCAGACTGCTTTTTTCCATACAAGCCTGATAGTCATTATAGCAATTAAAGAGAAAAAAAAAACAGAAGAAAAAAAAGGCGATTGCTTTCTGATGTTTCTACAGCTACAGATTTCACTGATTACACTGGTTTTTAAATAGGAATATATAAATAAAACGTATGAAGCTTTTCTATACAAGCTATCTCCTGTAAAAATTGAAGGGGAGGGAAAACAGAGCAGGAACAAAGTTTTTTCCATTTAAAAAGGCTTGCATTGAAATGGAAACAGAGAATCCAGTCCATGTATTTCCACTAAAACTCACAGCTGCTGAAGACACTCAGATATTTCGTAGCCTCGACAGCTTCTTACCAAGTAGATTACTACTGGAGCTCAATCCCTTTCAACCACAGCTGCGATGTAATACAATATGTCCGCATAAGAACTCACGGTAAGAATGCAGTATTTTAATTATACCAAATAAAAGAACAGATGTTACAGGAGAACTTACTCTAACATCATATAGGCATTAATGCAAGCTCTTTCTAAAAACACATTACTGAAATTTGATTTCTTTTACAGCAATTCATTAAGTGCCAGTCCTCTAAGACTATCAGAGACTCTTATTAGTCTGGTTAACATTGTGAGGTTCAGTCCTTGGAAAGAATCCAGCTAACCGGGAGCCAGATGCCTACGTATATATTCTATTTAAATGTCTAGGAAAGGCAAGGATGTTTCATTAAAAGGACATTTGTAACTCACCAGGCTTGTCTAAAAAGCCCTTATTATGCATCTAAGCCATGCCCTTCTAGGTTATGTGCTTTTGGCTCTCTGGCTGAGATAACTGGGCCACTTACAGCAGATCATGTCAGTCATGCTTTCATACAAAGAACACAAAGGACAGCGTGTTTCTTATCAATAGTTCCATACTGTAAAATGGATGCAATTGCTTAAATCCATCTACAATTTCACAGGAGGGACACAAAGGACCCACAAGGTCTGAATGGTAGAGATTCACGACCGCTCAGTGCTCTCCAAGGAAGAGAATTCAACTGGTCATCCTGAGAGGTCATGAAAGATGCAGGAATTCAGATCTCTACATTAATTTCAGAGTAATACTCTTCTGTTGATGTTTTCCCTTAAATCATTAACTTCTATTATGCCTTTTACTGAGCCCTATCACTTCTACTGCTTTAGTGTTCAAAGTCCCAAGTCAGGACTGTAGCTCCAACCGCTGTGAAGTAAGCGAGGAAAGCAGACCGGCACCACTGCGAAGCATCACTTCCAACTGCATTACATGACACGCCGGCCACCGCAGCAGAATGTGCCTTAAGGTCTGGAAGGAGATCTTGGTTCTTCAGGGCCCATCTACGCAGGAGACCCACGCCAAGGCACAAAGCCGCATGAATCAGAGTCTGGATCTCACCTCTCTGGTGCCAACAAAGATGGCTTTACACCAACTACAAGTTCCTGCTTTTTGGATCCCTGGAAGCTGCTCTAATTACTGCTGTCAGGTGGTTGATCCACAGCCTACAATTACAGGCACTGATGTCAAAGTCCAGGACATGAAGTGGCATTTATCAACTCCCTGGTGCTTGTGCACAGGCAGGTTTTCACTGAAGGGCTGCTGCCAGCACTGTGCCGCACAAGAACGGCCTAGCAAAACAGCACACAGATTCTGTACCCAGGGGCTCCCTGCATTGTCTGATATAAATGAAATCCCAAAAGCAATTAAAGTCAAAGAAAGTTTTTGTGGTATGAGGGCATGGCATCAGATTAGACAACTGTCTTGCCTCACAGTAACTTCATTTCACACAGGAAATAATTACTGTACATACAAGACAGCCATGCCACAAATCTTTATTTTTTTTTTACGAAGCAGATAGCAGACTTCAGTGCAGGGGAAGGGACAGCAAAGAAGAGAGCTAATGGTCAGAAAGAGCATAATGGGGGAAACACGCAGCACGGGAACTTGAATGGCCCAAATAGCTTAGGAGTGTACAAAGTGGCGGGCAGGGAGGCACAATCAGGAAGTACTTCAATTAAAGATGTGCTATTGCAGAAAGGGTATGTCAGTAGTGAGAACGTGAAGGTGGGAGCATTAGCATGTAACACAGCCATTAGGCTTCTCACAAGGGCTACAGCAGCAGCCAGAGCTGATTCTGCCAGCAAACTGGCACAAAGGTCAAGAGCGTTTTCAGTTGTCCTGCCACACAGCATCCCACAGGACTCCAGTGGGAACCAGGATCCTGGCAGAGACCTCAGTTTGCAAGCACAGATTTGCATCACAACAACCTATAGACAAACAAAACTCCAAGACCCAAATTTATCCTATTCAAAGGCAAGATTCCAAATCAAGAATCCAACTTCACATCTGCTATTTAAAGTATTCATCTAGCCTTGTACTGGTTTTTCAAAAAAACATGACCGTGGTACATCTTGCAGAGAGAGTCATTGTATGCTAATCATTAAACTGAGAAAACCCCTCTTAGCCATCCCCTAAACTTCTATTTCTGGTTTAAATGTACCCAACTTACATATTAGCCTCTACAGCAAGTCTGTGAGGCTGCATGTGCACAAATTTGCACCGCTGGCCCCAGACTCCATATAGCCAGTTACACGCGGTTTGGGTAAGTGTCACAAGAGTGCCATATGTGGACGATTCTAATGTCCAGTATACCAATGCAGTTACTTTCCTGTGCATACTGACTCTTCCAATTATTTATAGAATAATTTGTGGCATATAGTTATTACTTCATCTTTACTTATGAGAATATTTCAAAATGCCTTAGGCTGCCTTGGGGCGGTTAAGGTACGCTTGCTTAAGAGAACCACAAGAACCGTTTTCAGTTGCAACTTACGATGACTGAGCTGTAAGAGACTGCCGCGCATCCACAGGTGCAACACAACATGAGGTGGGTCCTTTGCAAGCGTGCCGTCAGCTACTATTGATTTTTATGCCAATTTTTGATTTACGCTGAAAACCTTCAGTGCATATCCATTTATCATCCTACCAGTGGCATGCTTTTAAACAGGCTAGTGTAATAAACTCCTTTGGCACACATACTCTTTTTAAAGGCAGCTCAGATATTTCATTTTCTTTGCAAGAGTGAAAGGACAATGAAATTAGAAAGAAATCTTTATAATGAAAATGGTTTCATACAAGACATTCCTTCCAATTACAAGCTATTAACCCAGTAAAATCCTTTGTCTTAACACTAGTTCATATGTATTACACTGTATATGAAACAAGTATGCAGTATGCACTACTTCAATGCGGTTACTTTCCATTCAAGAACCACACATTACTAAACTATATCCCAGCTACAGTTTCTTCCCCATTTTAAGACTTTTTGATCAGCCAAGCTATGTAATGACTCTTAAGCACGGTTAGGGTGTCTGCTGGAGTGCAGGGCCATGCAGCGGTTTTTTTCCCCTTTCTCTAGGGAAAAGCACATCAATTGCTTTCAGCTAAATGCACTCACATATGAATATTTTAGTACAATTTAATGTTTCTGCACCAACCCCAAAGGAGCAGAGCATCAATTTGTGAACATAGTTTTCTTGGAGTTAAAAGCTATGCTGGATAATGCAGGATGAAAGGGGTTGTCAATCCTTAGCTTTTTAGCAAGTCAGAGAAAGGCAGTCTGTACATTCAGTCCCAGCTGCATACAAGCAGCTCTCTAAAGTTTGCCACTATAAGGCTACTTTTCAACAACAGGGAATTATCAGAGGAGATATTCCAAAAACAATTTCCCAAGCACGGTTGGTTCTCCCAACGCTATTCCCATCTGCTAGCCACCTCACAGTCTCAACCATTTATACAATACAAAGTGCACCTGCTGGTCTGCTAATAAAACCCTCAAACCTGACGTACAGATAACACAGGAAGGTACCTGAAAGCAGAAGAAACAAAGTAATATACCATGTGTTTGGATAGAGAAGGTTTAGTATCTCAGTATTCTCTTGTATGCGTAGCAAATTAGGAGGCAATGAAGATCTTATAATCTACAAGCAAGGAGTAGAGCATTTTTAAAGTGAGTACGATCAAGACAACAGGAGTGACACTTTTCAGAAAGCTAAGGGAATTAATCAGTTCGTTCTGTTGTTAGTAATTTTAGGTAAGAGCCAGAGAACAAAAAGTAACAAAAATACTGGAATGCAATATACCTTGTTTCACTTTCCCTACAGTTCCCCCTGAGGAACTGAGGAGAAACAAAACATAACCAATATGCTAAACTGAGCAACCAAACCATCCCTAGGAAAGCTGGGGGAAGTTACACTGAAGAAGAGTTAGTGTACACTTATTATGCAGTGAAACCACAACACACCCAAGCATTGTAGGGAAAACAAAACCAGGCTAGGTGAAGTATTTGATTGCTTTGCCACCAAATAGAAAAGAAATACAAAATATAGGGTCAATCTGAATAACGTAAATAACGTGATACTGTCTTTCTTCCTTCCTGCTGCTCCCAAAGCAAGCAGATGGCTACTAAGGGCTAAAAAGCCACTTGCTGCAGCAAAAGGGCCCACCTCTTAAAATCATGCAGCATATACAAGCTCAGAAAGCATCCCATCGTCTTGTAAAAGAAGCAGAGCAACAGGAATTCCACTGCTCTGTAGAAGACCATTCTGTACCTTCATGTATCTCTCTGCCAGGAAATGCTTCCTTGCCATTCAGCTGTCATTTTCCTGCTTCTCATTTCATCCCACTCCTGCATTTTCTATCTAATATAAATACCTTAAGTTGTACCGGGTCTTCCACAGCTTTGGTGCCTTTGAACGGAACCAAAGTCTCGCTCTTCAGCATCTCAGCTGAAGCCGCACCTCTTTAACATGCCTCTTCTTCCCCTCATTATTACTGTCAATTCTGGACAGCTGTAAATCTGCCTCCCTTTTGAAGTTCCTGCAATCCGTTATATCCAGAGGGACCCTCTGGTATGAAACTGAAGCTTAGGCACTGGAGCTGTGCAGGTCAGCCAGTTTACTCCTGGCGAATATAGAGAACTACCCTGAACTCCCATCTGCCTTTCCCACCTGAGGTATCTCAGCACATGCAATATCTAAATGCATCCACTTTCTGTGCAGTCATATTAGATTTCCAGCCCTATCATCTACTCCAGTGTCAATTATTACTACATCACGTATTTCCTCACTTCTGCCTTCCTGGGCTTTTCATCTCAGTTTCTTGTCATCTGTTAGTATTTTGTGCTCAGCGTTGAAAGTGGCGACTAAAAAGAAACTCTGCTTGGCTGCGCTTTCCCTGCTGGATGGGCCCTCCTCACAAAGAAAACCTACCAATAAAGTCTGAGATGGTGAGGATGAGGCTTTCTAGCCATGGTCCAACAATGGCTAACCCCAGATGGACACCTTGAGTTCTACAATCATGAAATACTGGTCTGGCTACGTCTTCCCTATCGCCAGCTAGGAAAAAACCTATAAGGAAAGCAAAAGCAGTTATAGAGCTGCACCCTGAAAGAAAACAGAATTCAATAGAGAAAATAAAATAACAAGAGTGAAGCGAACATTTATGCTGAAGACATTAAACTAGAAGGATGCTTTCAGGCACAAGGTCAGAGAATAATCACCCTAAAATGACACGTTCTTTCTGGAGAAAAACAAAACAAAAAGCAAAAAACAAAACCCCCAAACAACAAAAAAACCCCAAACAAATAAAATCCAAAGAAAAAGCAACTCAGTGTCAGTGAGGTTTTGTTTTCTGGAAGGAAAAAAGTTGGTAGTGAGATAAGCCCAATACAACCCCATCTTCCTTCAAAAACTAAAGGGAGAATATAATTAGGACACAAAGGAGAACTTGGAAAACCACGGGAACAATTTGGGTGTCCAAACATAGCTGCCTAGAGGCATTCCAGACAGTGTACAGTTTCCAACCTGAATCACAGGCACTGCTCCAGAAGGAAGTCTCCAGGCCCCACACAGTAACCACCAGCCCTGTGAATGTACTTCTCATACCCCAGATGGCTAAAATGGCACTAGGTACCTCTTTGCAGGCATTCAATCATCCCCTATATGCCTCTTCCTCGCAACTCTGTACTGCAAAGGTCACAGTTCAGAAACTAGCAGAAGCTACTTAAGGCTTATAGCAGTTGCTTGCCTTATCTTGCTACAGTCAGAATTTCTCTGTTCAAATATTAGACAAATAAGCAAGTTCATGAGAAAGATTACAAACCTTGTGTATGTCAGAAATGTTGCTAATTATACCTGGGGTAAGAAAAGCTAATACTGCACTACTAAATGAAGCACTCCTGTTCCATTTATAAAAGTTTTAAGTAACTGAAAAACATTATTTACTTTCTTCCTTCTCCCCCTCCACTTTCATTCTTGTTTCTTTCTTTGTTTTTGTGAACAAGACAGAAAAACTGGGAAGATTTTTACTGTGAAAACTAATGCCCCTGGTTACTCAAAACTGCTTATCTAAAAAAAGCAGTTACTCTGGTGTGGTGGGGTCCTTGATTTGTGCCAGGAATTAACAGTAGGCGCTCACGGGAAGAACATTTTTATCCAAAACCAACTAATTTAAACATCCTTATAAGGGCTTTTTTTTCTTAAAAAGAAACTACATGCAGTACTTAATCTCAGAACTGAACTTCATTTTTCTGCAGAACACCTGCATATCAGAAATAGTGGAAAACAACTGGCTTCTATTTTTAAAAAAGCACACTCCTAAAATGGTTGTTACTGATTAAAGACACTGAATGTACTAAATTACTGTTTTAATTACCAAGGTACCATTTTATATTCTAATACATCCACTTATGCCTAAAAATTTCCTTCCTTCCATCTCATCAAATAATACAAATAATTCAAATCAGCCTTCTCTTTCGTAAGACAGAATGTTCCAACAGGAGCTTCAATCACCTGAACAAGTAAAAAAAGTAAACAAGTAAAAAAGCTACTAACAGAAACAAAAATAATACACCAAACATTTCAACAACTGGAATAAAGCGATACAAAGGAAAAATTACCAAAACCCAACAAAATGCACAGATTCCAACATGTACAAAAGCTCAAAGTTTAGAGCTAGGCTATTTTCGAAGTGTAGATGTACTGTATAGAACCAATCCTCAAACAAAGAAAGGTGAAATTTGTACTCCTTAATTAATGGCATTCTTTCATTACTTAAGCAAAACAAAGTACGATCATTTCTTGACTGCCCATTTCTTCATGGTTAACACATCAGCATTTCAGGAAGGCTGCTGTGGCTGAGAGATTCTCCTGTCCTGTGATGCACTTTTGGCCTGCACCCTTAAAAACTGAAGCCAGCCAGTCATGGAATTACTGAAGGACCAACGACCAAAATTATCCTTTCTTCACTAAAGCCACAATCAAAGGTATAAGGGAAGAAATAAATAGATCTTTCACACGATTCCCTTCTTACCCAATGATTCGCACAGAAACACTCCCCAACAGCCATACACAAAAAGCAGCAGTAGAAGAGGCACCTCCCCTCTTCCTGAGATTGTAACTAACTGTTCTCCCCCCGTAGTCTCAAAAATGACCCAATTCCAGGGTCCGTTACGAACAATGCACTCCAATCCTCCACTGAGACTGAGCAAGAGACTATTAATAGAAAAGAGTGTACGCTAAGATACTTTCCCATCAGAAACTAACGGCTGCACAGTTAGTTGCAGCTTGTGAGCAAGTAGGTCTCAAACTCCAACACTTTCTTGTATCCAAGATTCTCCCCTGCTTAAAACCCACATATCCAGGAGGGCGTGCACCATGCCAACTGGAGCTCACAACTATACACAGAATTCAGGTCTCAGCTAATAACTACCCATGTACAGAGCTGCTTTGCAATTTTCCAGATAAAATGTCATGAGCTCTCCTTGAACTAGTGATCTCAAGCATACCTCATAAGAAGAGAACACCATCAGCTTCTAGAAGATTGTTAAAATAGCCAGTAAAACCTTTATCTCATCAAGAAAGTTCAGCTCTACTCCTTAAGTGAACTCTTATCTTTCACTGCACAGAATAATCTTCTAGCTGAAGTACCAAAGACAGTGAAGTAGAACTAGGAATGTGAAGTTAAGAATTTGCACCTTTAAACTGCCTCTTATTTAAGACACGTATCCAGCAGATTATAAAATTAATTCCTATAGTCAGCAACTCCAAGGGCTTAGTATCAATTCAACATAAAACATCTTCCATATTTCTAAGCCACTGTATGCTGTCCTTGCATGTATTTTAAGATCCAGAAGAACTGAGAAATTTGAAAGAAAAGATTTTCAATACTCTGCATAACTCACTACTTAATCAATATTTGTTAAGGGAGATGAGAGAGAAATGCATCAACCTGCTGACAAAAAGATGTGGCACTATGCAACTGTGCCACTTAGTATTGTTTATCGACACAACAGTTAAACCTTCATTAGTCTGTCCTGACTGACTAATGCCTATTTTAACAATCCTCTAGAAGATGACAGTGATGACATCGATGTCATCCTATGATGTGGCTGTATGTTTTTATGACTCTCACATGTCACTATGAGCCATCTGTGGCAAGTTATAGCACTGTATCTTCACAAAAAACTAGCCTTTCTAGTTTTAACATAACTGCTCATATGCCCTTGACTCTGGAAAGAATGATCATTGTTGAGCCTCAAGACACACAAACCAGAGCTGAGCTGTCTTCAAATCCTCATCTTCCACTTCATTAATGGCTATTTGGGTAATGAAGAACTAAAGGATGGTCTGTCTCATCTCATGCCCTTTCAAAATAAGCAGTTAAAGGACACTCAGCTTACTCCCTGGTTTTCAAAGGTTTGAAGGCTCTTTCAAGATAAAGATTGCTGCCTCATGACAACCAGCTCTTTCTTCTTTGGAACCTGCTACTTCTATATATGTTGCAGATGCACTCACTGAATTAGTGTCAATTGACCCACTGAGGCCTATAGCTGCAATTTGTTAAGACTCTGTGTTTACTGTGTGATGAAAAGAAAGTGCACTGTATTTAAATACAAATGTTCCCTTACCAAAGGGGAAGTATTACGCTTGGGACTACAGCTATTCTGGGCTGTATGAAAAAAAACCAACAGCTACTATGCACAAAAGAAGGACGTCACCAGAAAGAAGAGTTAGCATTGCATTTATAATCTGTACAGCCTCACCATTTCCTTGAATAGCAGAGGTTAGTATCGTTGCCATCAAGATTTTGGAAGGACACAATATGCAAGCAGGTAGATCTTAATTCGTATCAACAGGTCTGTTTCTCAGAAGCTTTTTTTTGTAGCAGTTTGTTATCATGTAGAGTTACCAGTTAAACATTAGCATGCCTAGAAGTAGCTCCACTTAGGCCTAGAGGGCTATCACCAGAAGGCCTCTGATGAGAACTTAAAAAAAAAAAAACAGGAAAAAAAAAACCAAACAAAAGAGCAGTAAACATCCCTGTCAACATTTCAAGACAGAAGAACTCAGAAGCACAAAGTATCTGGTTCAAGAAAACCCAGCAGGCAGAACTGACACCAGACTCCAGGAATCACAAGTCCCTGTCTTTCACATCTTCAACTGCTGCTCTGTCCTGCTGGATGTAATCCTGGAAAAATAATGGTCACAGTTTGAAATTCTCAAATCTGCAGCTCTTAATGGTATAAAGGCAAAATATTTCACATCCTATCAAGACTTTGGACCTGTACAGCTTTTTAGTATTATCTACATTATTGCAATTTGGTAAATGCAGCTCTTAAAATACGACAAGCGTCTCTGCGATGCTCCAGCTTATTCTCCCTTCCTGCTCTCATGAAACCATTACCAAGTACAAAGTTGCTCTTTGGCGCCTCCTGTTGCCGTAGACACTCAAAGAGAACTGCTTACTGAAAGGCTGAATTTTTACTCGATTATGTAGCTCCAAGGTTACATCTGACAGATCGCCCGTATCTGCCTAGGTTCTTAGTCACCCCCTGTACTCACACCCATGATCACTGCATCACAGCACGTGCTAGCACACATTCTATGCCACACTGAGATGAGCTATGTTTGTACCATCTCATTTATAAATGCTCAAGTGTGCTGTATTTGTCTACCATTTTCCCAGGTCATAAGCAACAATGGCAGTAGTCTCAGACTTCTACACGACAGAAAGGCTCCCCCAGATCCAAAAAGACACAGGGGTAGAAAGCGGTCCCCCTGTGATATCAGGATGCATAGCAGAAAAGATGTGCAGTAGGTTATTTCCCAACAGTAAGCCACTCATTAGAGTACGCCCTCTTTGGTATTTCACTCTATAGCATCCAACATCTTAAGTGTCTTGCACTTTCATCTCCTGGAAAAATTTTGCTTAGAATGTAATGTAATAATCCAATTAGCTACCAAAACATAAAATAAAATAAAAATCACCACCTGTAAAACACCCACACTGCCTGAAGATCCAGCCACATATAACTATAATTTCAAGTTTATGTTGGCAATGACATCCTTTTGCATATCAATGATGCCTGTTAGAAAACTAAAAAATTCAGCACAGGCAACTATGACAAAAACCTCTAACAAAACTGTCCACAGAACACTTCCAATTGATCCAAAATAAGGGACTTACATCACAGCCCGCTGCTGGAGTTTTGAAATGCACGGTCAAGTGACAATATCACCACGGGCACACTAACATTGTCCTGTTAGGCTCAGTATTAAGACTTTGAAGGAAAACACAAGCTAGAAAACATCACAGCTTTTTTATGAAAGATACTTCCATACTTACTGGTGCTACTATTTTGCCCGTCTGTCCAACTTGCATGTCATTAGGAACAAAGCCAGCATCAACAGCTGCACGGGAAGCTCCAACTAGTTGAAAGAGAATATTTCCAGTGTTTTCTTTTAAAATATTAGTGAGCCAAATTTCTATCACCATAAAAGCACATGTATTTTACTGAAGAGTCCCACACTCTAAGGGCATGTATTTAGAAACTTCCCTCTTAAAAGCTCCTATAGTAATCCCACTCTATATCACTGGCTGAAACTTCCAAATATTGAGCGCTAATGCACTTCATAAGCAACAGGAAATCCTTACTCCCAGCACCAAAGGGCCATATATTTAAAACCGAGGATTTCACTTTGGCATTTTTCCATTATTTTCTCTTGTTGCTTTGTCAAAAGAGCTTTTTCCCATAAATGACTTCCCATAATGTTCCTCCAAGTTTGAATAGAACACATGTGCCATCTTATATTGCTGTGGAGCTCACAAGTCAGGCAGAGTAAAGAAAAATATCCAAGTAAACTTGAAAATGCCACATGGATATTTAGTTAGTGACGTTACCAATTTAAAAACAAAGTCATTCATGTAAAACTATCAATTTATTATTAAATGTGAAATGTAAAACTAATGTAGCTAAAATCTTAATGCGAACAGTTCCTCCTCCTCTCCCAACTCTCACTTAAAATATTTTCCTGAAACACTGTACATGGTCAGTTTTCTCCTGTTGATACAACAGCATAGCAAAAAGACAGAGCCACTCGAACTGCAAGAACTGTGACATGGATTCTGTAAAGGAGCAGCATCTAAGGACATATGAAGAAAACATCAGCTCATTCAAGTGAGCTAAGACCATTCTTCCATTTATACAACTTCACTTTCTGTTTGTGAGCCTGCGTTCTGGCGATGTGAGAAGGCCAGGGAATATTACAGTTCAGTATTTTGCTTCATCCACAGGCATTTACATACACAGTTGACCACAAGGACAGATAAAACTTTATCTATGAGTTAAGATGAACATTGTTTTTAATATGACCTTTTGAAATATAATAACCAGGTGTAAAAATCAAGGAGAAAAACAAGTTTACCTGCAGCATGCAATTGATCCGCAAGATCATACAACAACTTAAAATTTTCACCACTCTTCAAGCCTCTCCCTTAAAAGTTAAGAACAAAAAAAGATAAAGAAAGAAGAACAGCTTTCAGATTTTATTCCCTACACAAACTTCCTGTATGAGTATTTGCATTTGTGAAGGCATAAATACATGCTTGCCCAGGGTATTTTGGTATATATTACTAAACAGCACCTAATATTTGGAGATTTAGCTTTTGTCTTTGTAATCAATGCTGTTATTTCATATGTATAAACCAACACTACTCCATCTAGTTTACTTCCTGCATACAGCACCATCAAGATAATTCTCTGAAACCAGGGAGAAACAATTTTTTTCCTAATTTGTGCTCCCTCTACTGGCTTTAGGTACAAAACTCCACAGTGGAATAACTAATTAATCTACTTTTAGCCACAGGCATGCAGTAAAAATCACGGTCCATCGCTTTGTATGTGAAGACCAGAATACAAATACAATTATTTTAAAAATCATTACAGCCATTACACAATATTTGGACTGCCTGTCATGATTAGCAGTAATTTTAAACATGGCAGACTTGGATCTAAAACCACTTCATATTGCTATAATTTTAAAGAGACTCGCCAAATACAACAATGTTCTTAAAGAGCCTACTAGTATATGCTGAACTCATACTTTGCCTCTTCATGAAACATATATGTTGGGTGCATTCCCACTAGCCCCTGTGCTATATTTCAGAATTGTATCTTTCTTTTTTTTTTTTTTTTAATGTATCACATTATAGTGTTCTGCTACAAATATTATTTAATCAAGATGTACCATTACTTAAATGCAACATAAAACTTACCACCAGATACAACCACTTTGGCACTAGTAAGCTCGGGTCGATCGCTTTTTGTCAACTTCTGCTCAATCCATTCAGACAGACCAACAGGCGGTGGAGGGGTTACTGCATCCGTCCCATGAAGAAAAACATCAGCGAGAAAAAGGATAAAGCATGTTATTTCCAGTCTTTTACATCTGAGCTTAAACTAAATGCAGAAATTTACTCTATAACCAATTCTACCACAGGCTTTTAACTACTGTCTGTGACTGTGTTCTGTGATTCTGCGTTACAAGCCTCTTTCATTAGTTGTATTTAAGTATCCTATAGTACAAGCGGCACCAAAATGAAGGTCTGTTGTATAAGTAACACACCAATATTCTGTTGTACACTGACCTCAACCCAGCATAATAAGCATAGTTCTTATTAAGACTGGCAAACAAGCCAATTACGTGGTGCAACAAGAGTGCGATATGCTAATCTTAAATACTGAGTAGCATTTGTTTCCTAACATGCACAGACATTTGGAAATACAGGATGTTTCAGGGGCAGGTACTAAGCCACCCATAAAAAATATGAGGACTGCTCCGGGGGCAAATGGACTAGATCTCACGACGGCCCTTCCAACCTCAACTTTTATTTTTGCACAGTCTTGCTTGGAAAACCAATCTGCCTATTCAAACTGTTGCAACTTTAAATAAGAAAAAGTTTCAAGATTGCGGTGGCAGAGGTTTAAGCAGCAAGTGAAACAGTCACAGATTTCTGCACAGATAATCTCCATTTCTGGTCAAAGAAAAAGCAGCAAGTGAGCAGATAACCCAAATCTTTGCTTACCAGACATCATCAAAAGGTCCAAGTACCCATATTAAAAGCATAAAGCTAAATTATCACAATCAGTTTGCTTTGACAAATACTCCTGCAAAACATCACTGTGCAGTGAGAAAAACTAACTCTATTATATGATGCGACAAAACACCGAAACAATTACTCACGCTTTTCTATACTGGCACTACCACCGCTTGCTGGTGCAGCCTCAAAAGAAGTTCCCCGTACAGTAAATATTTTAATGGCTTCATCACATTGCACAGTGCAAAGAATGTTTCCTAAAAAAAGAGTCACGTTATATTTCTAAAGAAGGCAATATCAGACATACTGTGTTTAAAAAAAAAAAAAAATTAGTATCAGAAACACATTGGAAGTTCTACTAGAATAGGCAACATTCAGAGAGCGATTTCCCAAAAATGCAGTTTCAGATTACTAAAACCCGAAACCTGGGCACTTTAATAAACATAGATTACAAATATTTTAATCTACTATTTAGCTCAATGTTTCTGAATTATGATAACAAATCCTCTATTTTTAAAGGATACAGAACATGAATGAACTTTTCAATTTCAGAAGGGGAAAAAAACCCCAACTTTTAAAATGTCATTCTTAAACATATGGAGTGTCTATGATTCAAAGTACATCTTTTATCCTATTGTATGAATTCATCCGAACAGGAGACAATGAAGCCTGATCGTGTTTCTCTCAATAATATTTAATACAAGTATTTACTTCACACTGGAGGAAAATGCTGGAACATCAGCTCCTCATAACCAAAGTCATCCTGAAACTGTTAATTACTGGGAAGCAACTTAAAAGCACAGCACAAACCCACATTCTGGTAAGTAACTCAAAATGTAATACCATGTTGGTACATGTGGTACAATCTTGCACGGTAAAATTAAGAAACACAAGCTAATGAGCTCATATCTAAATTGAAATAGTGCCAGACAAGCATGAGAAACAAGACTGAAAAAAGAATGTCAAATTAATTCAATTAAATATTATAAATAATTAGTTCAATGTCTTCATAATTAGGAAAAATAACCCTGTGGTATCTTAAATCAGAACTAATGCTAGTCATATTAAATAAAGCTGGACAATTAACTTTATGTCTTACGTTTTACAAAATCTCATCAGGGGCATAGTAACAAAGAAATGCAGTATGTATGAAGGAGATTACCAAATTCTATTAAAGTGATAGACCTGGTTTCTAACTGCTAGTACCAATGTTGTCAGGATTATGTACTTTCTGACACGTGGAGCATCATGTCCATCCCCATCCCTAGGTTTCCTTTTTTACGCACCACAGACCATGAAGTGAAAATTCCTATCATATTTCAAGGTCTCAACAGGATTATGTAAAAAAGTTATCAGTATTAGACGTTTTATTGCACAAATACCACACACCTTTTGAGATTACCCACCTGCATAGATAGTTCTCACAAAAGTGTCTGGTGACTGTATTTCAATAATGTCAGAAACAGGGGCAACATCAAGTTTGCCAGCCACTCTGGGAATAAGATTCTGGAAGTTAAAGATGAAAAGTTTGCAAAGTAAATGCTAAGTACAATGCACACGGTCAGTAAAAACGCGCCTGCTGTCTTGATTTTAACTTCACGTAATGCTGTCTGTAAGGCACGTACAACGGTAAGCTTTTTGTAGGACTTTAGTAACCACATAAAATCCCATTCTTGTAATAACATTAGACATCTTATGAGACTTACCATAAGTAAACTCTTAATTAGGTATCTTAAATCAGGAGGCTTATTTGCTTCAATAGTTTAAAACTGAATAGAGATGCAATTTACCCAGAAAATTGACAATTATGGACTGCCGACCTCTGAGTACTTCAAGAAAGAAAAAAAAAAACCCGAACACCACCAACAAAACATTTTTGGAAGCAAGTTATCACAGACAATAGGAAAAAAAACCTTGCACTCTCCCTCCAAAAGCCAACAAATCATTATTTTAAAAATTAATATTAAAATATATATTCTCCTGCTCTAAAATGGACTCTAGAAAATTACAAAATTACACAGCACCTTTAAGAATGGGAAGGAGGATTTAAAAAGCAACATAAATAACGAAGAAATAAATGATAGCAAGAGCACTGCTTGCTGTTTGTCCCCCTCCTGATCTGGCACAACACAAAGGGCCCAGTTCTGAAATCTCTACTCACATTAAGCACTCAAATGGAAACTTCAGCTTTCAAGCTAAAGCTGTTAACCTTTACTAATGACACCACAGATGAAAAATAAAATTTAAAAAAAATCTAAGACTTCAGGTATGTACAGATTTAGCACAATTTCAAGTATATGGATTGATACCAATGGGAAGTGAAAGTAGTCAGATAAAAGGCTGATGTCATTATTCATCCCACATAAGCAAGATTTCTTTTCTCTAATTCAGCTGCACCACAACATTGACCAGATTGCTAGTACTGAGGCTCTCTGCGTACTTAAAAAACACACTCCTTAAAAACCAAGCTTTAAAAAATTGTGTTTTCATTAAAAACACCTTGGATAGGACTGGGATCTGTGCTGTCTATAGATATTTACAGACATTTCAATTTACGTTATTTACATCACAGATGCAATTCTCTCCCTACCAAAAAAAAAAAAAACCTGCTTCCAATAGGTCTGCACACTTTCATTTCAACATGCAAATCGTTCTTTTTTCATCTACATTTACTCTATTTTTCCTTACAACTTTCATAATGCTTTCAGATCACAATCTATTTTGTGTTACTGTACAGTCTCTCTTATGTACGTAGATCTGGCTGGTTACCACTAAATACTTCTTTTACACTGTTCCTTTGTGCATAATAAAACTCAGACAGGAATCAGTGTTTCTAACCAATGTCTTCTTAAGTGAACTACTGTAACATTTTTTGAAAACTCAAAACTGTCTGTGGCTGACCTCTGTCAGGCGCTTGATTCACACTCTTAGGTACAACAGTGGCTCTTGTCTCTTTCTTACAAGAAATTTTTTATGCACTTTGATCTACTTACCTTCCCAAAGGCAGATGCTCCAGCACAGATGTGGGTGTAATTAAATTTTTTATGAGTTTCCAAAATCAAGGGAGTCAGCTCCTCTGAGGATAAAAATATATTGCTCAAAATTTACAACTATCTTATTTACCGTTGCAAATATAAATACCATTTCTTTTGTTGATGGTTAAGAACAACTCTCACCTGCTAGAAATCCCTTGTAGACATCATGCTGAGCCACCAGAACTTTTGCAACACCCTGCACTTTGCTGAGTTCCTGTGCTACCTAGGATTACAAATGAATTATTATTAGTTTTTATTATAACAGGCACCACAAACAAATAACAAGAGAGAGGCCCTGCTGCAAAGAGCTCACAGCTTATAGATTGCTTAAAAGAAGAACACAAAAGTATGCAAATTTCAAAATCACGACACGCAAAATGATCTTCTGACTCACAGCACAGTGCCTTACGGGACAATGAAAATTGATTTTGCGAATAAGAAAACTACAAAGCAAATCAAACATAGGAAAGCTTGCCTCCTGTACACAGGATTACACAACGATCTCATGATTTATTACAACAGCCGGTAACAATCACACTTGAGGACTACTGCCAGTATTCCAATACAAGCATCAAGGAACCAATCCTACTTTCTTTTACATTGGTCAGTATCTACTGTGCAGGCATACAACACAAATGCAAATGTACAGAGATGTTATGACCTTTGTCCAAATTTTAGGAGCAATCTTTTGTTTGCAGCTGACTCTTTGTCTACTGATGTGATGTGTATTTTCAATTCTGTATTTATGCTTTTTTTCCCTTTAAATTTGCAGAAGTGAAGCTTAAATGATAAAAGGGTTGTTGCAGATCAGAGAGAAGAGGACTGACAGTAGTGTCTGGAGACCACATGCATCATACCAGAACTAGCGTTATCTTACTGACTTTGCTGTGTATCAGTTTACTCTCAAAAATTAACAAGAGGAAATAAACAGAATTCCACAACACTGGCTACACAATATTTCTTTGAGTAACTGGCTTTTTTGTCCTATCAATATACATTCTTAAAAAGCAACTTAAAAAAATCCCAAACCTTCATTTTTTGTACTTTTTCCCAGTATGACACACATTGCCAAACAGACACGATATACTTCGTGTTAAACAAACAAACGAAACATTCCCAACCATTTTGCTACTATGCAAGTGCCGAAGAATTAAGAAACTCAAAGACAAATATCAGGCAAATTTAACTTTCTTTTTTTTTTTCCTGGATCTAGAGAAATATTTGCTTCCAGGTCTCCACCATGAACACCTGGTTCTCAGTTTAGAATAGCCACTGAGGTTCCTCCACCTATTTGTGAATTAGCTGCCGTAAGTATGCTTCCTGCATGAGATACTACATACTGCTTTCAGAGTAACAGTTCTAATTTCAGAATTTTAGGTCGCAAACACTCTCAGAAGCCCTGTTTGTCACTGTGCTGCTTCATTTCTGCTGGTTTCCAGTTGAACGAATGCAAGCTTCTTTCCAAGTTCTTAGCAGTGCAGTATGTCTTTCAAACTTCACAGGGAAATATTGTTTTAGAAGTTAATTGTCCTTCAGTGCTATAAAAATTTGCTTGCTTTAGCTTGTAACAACTGATATTGATATTCTCCCTTGTGAAATGAAATCTGTAGCCCTATTTTTGCTTCAGAATAGCAGCAGCTCAAGTGCAGGACATTTCCTGCAGATGAGCAACTCCTGGCACCACTGCTCCGCTCTACAGATTATCTTTCAGGCTGACCAAGATGCTACCAAGTACTGTTTCACCACATTTGCTATTTCATTCATATGAAAATAAGCATTTCCTACCTTGTCACAGCTGGTACCAGCTACTAAACATGAAACTTCACCTCCAAGACGTTTTGCCGCAGTGACAGTATTTAGTGTAATGGGTGTAACAGTCTCATTGTTGTGTTCTGCTATGACTAATGTACTCTGAAACCTCCGGAGCAGCGATGCCTTTAAAGAAAGAGAGACACAGGAGTTTGATACTTTGCATTTAAGTTAAAAACAGTTCCTAAGAGCACCTCATGCTTTACAGTAAGTTATTAATTATACAAACTGTAAAACAGTTTGCTGTCAAACAAAATAGGATAACTCTAGATAATTTTTAGGTAAGCAGAATACAGAAGATGTTAAAAAAAAAGGTATAAACTTGCTTCACTTCAGCATATCTAAGCTAAAACCTCCAAAGAAAAATACTGAACAATGTTAAGAAAAACATTTTAATATATTACATTTAAGCTCAGTTGATCAACTTAACTAAGTACCTTGAAGAGTGAAGATTAGACCAGCAAGACTAAGAAACAAGGAAATCGAGGGTAGCAAATAAATATTTACTTGTTGTTTCTTTGGGGCTGGTTCTTGTTTGACTTTGTTGTAGCTTTTGGGGGGTTTGGGGTTTTTCTTAGGTTTTAGCCAAAATCTAGCTATGGAACACACATTTTAATTAGTTATGTGTAAAGCCAGAATTGCATGCAGTGGCAGGATAACAAATAAGCAGCAAGGGCTCACAGTCTGAAAACACACTAATAGAACCGTTGATAGTTCATGTTCATTTTTTTCCTACTTTCTTTTAAAACATTCGATGCTTGGTCACTCAGTCTACATCATGATGGTCCTTTAATTATTTTGACCAATTCACCATCCACACACAGACTTCAACTTCTAAAGCAAAAATGAAAGAAAAAAAAAAAAAACAGAGAAAAAAAAGGCAAGGAATTGTCATGAAACAAAACCAAAATATTCTAAGCTCTGAGACTTGCCTCTTTCATTTTTATGTGAACCTGGAAAAGAGGTTATTCCTCCAAGACTAATACTAGGGTGGGGAAATGGTTCGGAGTGGGAACGGGAATACTGTCCTTCAAGTCTTTGTTTACCCTACATAAAGCCTAAATCATGACTCAAGTTATGATCAACGTAATATGGAACACATGGAAAACAGAATACATTCATTCATAAGACCAAGGCACAAACACTAACACAATGCTAAAAACTGCACAACCAAATACTACTTTTTTAAACATATATTCTGACCCATCTCCCTTCATGCCAAATACACACTTAACCATCACTTAAACTAGGAAAAAAAGCTTCAGAAAAGCCTGAGAGGCTAAAAGTTGGGTATGGACTTCAGCCACACAAAGCCTAACATCACTCTAAACTTCACACAGAGAAGCAAATCCTGAGGACTTCCCTGAGGCTAACCCCAGTGTAAAAATATAAATACAAAGGTAAGTTTGTGCAGAGTCAGGATCGTAATTTATCATTTCAATTAAAATGATAAGGATTCTTTAAAAGTGTTCTGCATTTCATCTTTTATGTCTAAGGTTACCTGCTATGATGAAAGATTCTGAGATCATTTGAAGCCAATTGCCAGTAACAAAATGTTTACTGACAATATAGATCAGACACCGTATTTTTTTATTATGTTTCATACATCACTTGCAGTAGAAGTTATGAGATTTTAGTCACAGTTTGAAGAATAAATCCATGCTTCTATGGCAAAAAGCCAACTTTTCCAATTATTTATAGTTGTGCTGCAGGGTAAAGTGGACCATGCTCCTGAAAGATTCTGAAGTTTTCAAATTTCCACAGGGACCTGTATGCATTTTAAGCATGCATGTAATTCTGACTGTATTACGATCTTTTCCCCAAATAAGCAGTGCACCATGAGAGGAGCTCTGTATCATTCTGGCAAACAATTCTAGAATAAACTGAGAAATACTTTTCTTTAAGCCAAAAAGAGTAAGAGCAATGCATGTTGCTTGAGCAGACTGGATATTAACTAGGTATTTCTTCTGAACTGATAATCTCACATTTTGTATTGTGGGAACTGCACACCAGAAGGTCGCTATATGCCTACATGCGTGACATTTCTGAACACAAAAACCAAGACCAGATTTAAAGTAAATTAAAAGTCACATTCTAGACCTTGGGAAAAAATCCTGGATGACAAATAAGATTCCTACATGAGTCTGAATTTAAACGTACTAACACACGTAATTTTTTTTTTATTAAACAAAACCAAAACCAAACTGACTTTGTTATAATAAAATTACTGCACTAAACCCAGAAGGTAATTCATCCAGTCACATATGATCCTAAAAACTGAGAATCTGCAATGAGTCAATGAAGAGATCAGGTAGTTATTTTGATGAACTAACTTGTCCAGCTGCATGTGTTCAATAACATCCCATTATTTCACTGGCATAGTTTTTCCATCTATCTGTACTTGGGCAGGATGTCTAGTTTCAAGCCTAGATAAAATGGGAATGTTGAGTATAAACCTAACAAGCTGACAGCAAGGATAAAAAGCACAAGAGATAAGACATGCAGAACAACCAAACTACTGAAACAATGCCTTGAGAGGGAACAGTGTTCAGCACTTGTGCCACAGGAGGTTCCTGGTGAAAATGATGCTCTGGAAAATCAGGCTATCCAAAGAAATCATTAACAGTTAAATATCCTACAAACGTGGGCAATCGAGTGGCTTCTCAAGTGTGCCAGTAGATTACAAACACATCTGCCAGCAACCAGTAGAACTGGAAATTTATTTCACCTAGGTTTAGATATAAAACGAAGCTAGGCACCTATGTTCCCTCTACAGCAGAAACATCTACCTTTCCTCTCTGGTGGAAACTCACTTTATCCTAAAATAAATACTTATGAAGGAAAATAATCTGGAGTTTCCTGCTCCACCTCCTCTCCCCAGCATTCACTGTAGAGCACACCTGACTTTCGGATGCCTAGAATTTGCTAAGACTAACCTAGATGTGCAATATACATCAATTAAGCCACTCGTGAAGTACCAAAGGATTCGCTCAAGTTTTAAGTTTCCGCAAAACATCTTTTTGCTCCCTATGAGAAACCCAGCAATGTTTTCCAAGCAGAATGTGAAAGATTTAAGCATAATATCCTAATTTCTACCCTTCAGACAAAATAACTGAGACTACTTACTGCTCCTGTCCTAGCCAAACGATAGAAATCTGGACATGCCCAGTACATGCCCAGAGATAAAGCTACACGAGGCCAACACCCCATACATCCAAAAAGTACTTGTTCGATTGTGCGGGTGATCTGCTGTTCATAGCAACACCAACCCAAACCGAGCATATGTTTGGTCTTTCAGCACACAGGTCACCTGAACAGCATAGAAGCAGGCCCAGCGCTTCTTCAACAGGGATTTGCTGTTTATGTGCTACAAAACACATGCATTAACAGCTGGGAAATCCCAGACAAAAGCGTTGTAAATATCTTTGCCTGCTGCTTGGTGAGCAGACCTCTACCATTGGGCCTCTACAATCAGCAGTTGATAGCTAAGTGCCTGCAGCCTGCTCTACAGGCACTCATTGTCATGCAGGAATTCTGAACCAGCTCTGTAAGTAACACAGGGTGCAGACGGAGGAACAAAAGATGGGATGGACAAAAAGTCTTTCCAGAAAATGCATGAAGAGCTCCAGCAGGTGTATTCTTGATGGCCCCATCCATCCCCCTCCAAAGACGCATGAATAAGAAACAGGCTTGTAGAAACTTCACCCTGGAAAATGAAGTTTGCTCCTCAGCCTCTTCAGAGGAACCACTGGAACTAAGCTGAAACTTTCAGGAACTACATCAAAATAGAAATTCACAAGGCAAAAGCACCTAACAACTAGACCCACAAAGGTATCTCTATGAGTTTATTTTCTTAGCTGTAAAATCAAATTGATCAGAAATTCAAATTTTAAAACTGCTTAGTAGGAATCATGTATCTCACAGAGATACATTATCACTTGGCAAAATTCCCAAGAAGTGACTCCAGGAACTAGGAATTGCATATTGCTAAAGAGAATGGCTACATTACTATGCTACAAAACAATGCCTAGTTCTATTAATAGTCTTGTCGCTGCAAAACTTTAAATATATATAGATATGTATCTATATCTATATATATTTGGGGAGCTCTGGGAAAGCAGGGAGCTCTAGCAGTAAAGCCTATACTTCATCTAGAATGTCTGTCAGGTTCTGCTAGAACAGATCTGGCTACAGCAGAGGTCTAAGAGATAGCTACTTAACTCCAGAAAACATTAACTAGAAAAGCTACACTAAATGCACCTGAACTGAAAAGGAGCTATATAACTGCAGCAAAGAACAGAAAAGGAAATAAAGAAAACACTTTATTAAAAGGATTGATTTAGGAATCACAGTAACAATTTAAAATTACAACAGAACTGAAGCAGCAATAGAGCAATGCAATACTGAATACACTTTTCCAGACGTATCCCATGCAAACCATTAATAAAAATGAAATCAACAAAGTTGTTTTGAAATACAGACAACACTACTGAAAGTGAACTCTGGATAAACTGATACATTTTAAAAGTTATTAGTCTGAGCTTATCAATGACAACTGATATTGTCATACAAAAGTATTCCCTAAGACTACAAACGTAGCCCAGTACTTTCTGAGTAGGGTGCGTTCCAGGCTATTAAACCTATTTCTCTGAATCATCTCAGGCTAAAAAAAAACCAAAAAGAAACCCAGACATGCATCATGAGATATACAGGACTGAAACGATCCACCGTTTTCACAAATACCAGGAAACTGAAAGCTCTGAACAAATGAACAGAAACTGAAATATGCAACAGCTGTGGAAACTGCACCTCTCCAAAAACCCTGTAAAGACAAAATAAGAGTACCTGCTCAATATCACCACGATTAAGCAAGTCACATTTCACTTTATTCAAAAGCTATTATACCACAAAATACTGCAGTACCAAAGTCAGGAAGTGTTTAAGACCACATTCGTCTGAAGATCTCCAACAGCTCCAGAGGAACGTACCTATTACTTTCGTTTAAGTCAACTCGGAAGCATCTCTTACCCCCAAAAAACATTCTGCAGAAACAAAAGTAACTTTACAGCAAGAGAGTTCTCTTAAGAAACAGAGAAGCACTTTCACCCTGTTGCTGAGGGGTTTTGGAGGGAGAGTGGAGGTAGAACTGTGGGAGACCAAGAGATTCACTTATGACTTGAAACAGTCAAGACTAGCACTGCTTGCCCTTTGTAAATATCCTTAGGGTAAATTCTAACTTCAACACAGCTTGAATGACAACTGGATACAAATTTGCATTGGTGTTATACTCACCTACAATCACCTGGGCCCCAACTGCTGTGTAATGTCATGTAAGAAGACAAAAGAAAAAAAAAACCAACCCTGTGAATAGGCAAAAAGGCAGACACCTGCTTATCAAGAACAGAGAATGGTAAGAAAATACATTATGTATTTGTTGTTTTATAAAGGTAGGAATGTGTAACCTCAAAATGCCCCTTAATGAAGTCTCTAAGACAATTCTGATGATGACAATTTCATATCATTACAGGTTTGGAAGGGGCCTCAGGAGCTCATACAAAGTTATCCTCCAACAAATGCTAAGCAACCATATCTATGTTATATTTCCAACATATCTCTCTTGCTTCTTGCTAGTGTACTCCAGTGATGAAGACTCCTAGGCAACCTATTCCAAACACTTACTATCCTTCCAACTAGAAAAGATTACTTAATGTTTGAACTTCTCGTACCTATCTTAGATAGCTTTCTTGCAATTTAAGCCAACTGTTAATATTTTATCATCCACGGACTGGTGAAATGGCTTATTCCCATCTCTGCACAATATTTTTGTGTACTTGCAGTCTCATATTCCTCCTCAGTCCTCCTATCTTTAAATTAGGAATTGAACTCCAGCCTTTTTTTGTTGCTCATACTTTACAGGTCTCTCGCATTGTGTTTTTCTCTAGACTCTCTTCACTCTTGAACTGCATGAATGTTAGCAGTGCTGGAGTTTGCTTTGCTTTCTAATGTTACAGAACTTTTCCCTAATATCCCTTCCTAGCTTAAAACCATTACTCCTTATCCTATCATTACATACCCTTGTGAACAGACCTTCCCCTGCCTTCCTGTAGGCCCCCTTCAGGTACTGGAAGGCCACTATAAGGTCTCCCCAGAGCTTTCTCTTCTCCAGGCTGAACAGCCCCAACTCTCTCAGCCTGTCTTCATATGAGAGATGCTTCATTCCCCTGATCATTTTGGTGGCTCTCCTCTGGACGCACTCCAATATGTCCACATCTTTCTTGTGCTGAGGGCTCCAGAACCGGACGCAATACTCCAGGTGAGGTCTCAGCAGGGCAGAGTAGAGGGGCAGAATCACCTCTCTTGATCTGCTGGCCACAGTTCTCTTGATGCAGCCCAGGATGTGATTGGCCTTCTGGGTTGCAATTGCACATTGGTGGCTCATATCTTCAAGACCTTTGCTCTCCAACACCTACAGCCTAACAATAACTGAAAGATGTCCATGATTACAACAGTTACAATTTTTAGATGAACTGCATCATGTGTGTCCTGGTCTACCTTTGATGTTCTTTTAAGCCATTCTTAGAACTTGAAACTGATTAACATATACATAATTCCTATTTTAGAGCTATACAGGGCTGTAATAAATGTAAAAGCCTTGGAAAGCTCAAAAAGAAACTGGCGAGATTTAAAGGTCTTTTAGAAGGGCTATTTACACCCCCTTCTAGTAGAGGGAGCGTCTCCTAGTGCATAGCAGAGATCAAACAGATATTCAGGGACATTTCAAGAAAAATCTTCTCCAACTAACCTTGAGTCGTTAAATTTGGTAACATAGCCAACTCTACACGTCAAGCAGCAAACGACCTCTAAGAGCCCAGCACTCCTCCCAGCTGAGCAATATGAAGGTCAACATGGAAAAGCAACAAGTGTTTCACAGTGTAAGCTCTGTCTACAGATCATAGCAGTTAAAACAATTCCATTTCTGTACTGCTGAGTTTGTGTGACTGAGAAACGTTCTACTAACTTCTCAAAACCCTAGAAAGCCTCTCCTTGAGACACAAACGTCTTTCTAGCATTGTTATTTGCAACAGTAAACGCCAAGAGTCTCCTCTAGCTGTAAGAAAAGTACTCCAGGTCCTCAGCTGGTCCTGTACGAGGGTGGATAAGAGCAAGCACTCTAAGAAATTACGACTTCTGACTACATTAGCTCTTCAAACAGGACACCAACAGGACTCTTGCCTACAGTGAGCACTGGAAAAGGCTTCTGAAACACCCGGCGTCCACTCAGAAACTTTATTCTGAACAGCCACAGTGCGGGAAAGAAGCAGAGTCCCGGGGAGGAGTTCGGCCCGGGCGGCGCCCGGCTCTCGACCTCCGGCCACCGCTGCCGGGCGGGCCGATGGCGGAGCTCGGCCTCGCGCCCCGCC